>JALKBU010000484.1:0-37173 GCA_023091735.1 Trichomonas tenax
GAGTACGATCCGATGACATCGACACTGCTTCCAAGAATAGAAACTGTCTCAAGAGAAGGCATTTCGCTGAATGAGTAAGGAAGGATCTCATCGATGTTGACATTGTCGAGAATAAGTTTCGTCACATAAGAACTGAAAAATGCTTTGTTTCCGATATTTCTCACATTCAAATTCAGTTGCACTGTCTTCATTCTACAGTATGCAAATGCTGTCTCTCCAATATTCACAACACTCAAATCACTTAGATCGATCTTCGTTAACATTGAACATTGATAGAATGCATTCTTCGATATCGTGTTAAATCCTTTATACTTGAATACAACTTCTTCTAAATTTGAACAACCACTAAAACAAGCTTCACTTATTGACGAAAATTTTCCATCAATAACTGCTTTTCTTAGTTGGTTACAGTTTTTAAATGCTTCGATATCAATACCTATTACTACAGATGGTAATTCAATATAAGTAAGAGAAGATCCTCTAAATGCAAAAGCATTAATTCTAATTTGTTGAATATTTGGATCAAAGATAATTTGGTTCAAATTTTTGTTTTCAAAAAACGATTGAGGAATTGATTTACAGTAACTTGAAATTGTTACATTTTTATCATTTCCATCCTGAATGTATTCTATCATTTCATTATCACAGTATAAAATTCCATTAGCAATAGAATATCTTGTTTCATTCTCAAATGTAAACTGAATATTTCGACTTGCAGTAAATGCTCCAATACTAATTATTGTTCTCATCGGTATTGTGATATTTGTTAATCTTGGACAATCAACAAAAGCTCTTGTTTCTATCAACTCTAGGGATGAAGGAAAATTGATATTAGTTAATTGGAACGCATGGCCAAAGGCAAAATTGCCGATTGATTTTACTGTTTCTGGTAATGTGACATTTTCAAGTTTTGTGCACCAAGCAAAAGAGCTTGCTTCTATTTTTGAAATTAAATTATGTTCATTAATTACAACTGACTTTATACGTGAATTCCAAAAACCATAAACTGGTATTTTTAGTGGATGATTTGGTAAAATAATTTTGCGAACATTGCTGCCTGAAAATGCATATTGTCCGATTTCTGTTACAGAATTTAATACCAAATAGTCGTCTTGGATTGCAGAACTTACAAAATATACAATTGATTTGTCATAATTATATAGTGTCATTCCATCTGTAGAAATGTATTTATTATTTGGGTGAATTGCAAAAACAGTTATTGGACAGGACTCAAAATTTCCAATCGAATTAACTTTTTCTGGGATGTAAAAATATGTGATATTTGTGGAAATAATCAATGATATTGAGGTCAAATTCGAATTTTTTAAAATTTGAATTGATGATAATCTTTTACAGTTAATTATACTCCCAAGTTTAACAACTGAATCAGGAATGTTTAGAGATGTTATCGTTGATTCATCAAAAGCTAGATTTGATATGACTTGCAGATTCAGTGGAAGCACAACATTGTTTAATTTTGAGCACTTGTAGAAAATCCCTTCATTGATAATAGTTAAATGAAGACAATTCGTCAAATCAACATCTTCAATGTTCGTTTCTGAAAAACAATATGATTGGAGATCTGTGAGTGATGAATCTGTCTCAAATGAGATTGTTTTTATCATAGATTTGCATAAGAAGAAAGCAGATTGTTTTGCACTTCCCGCTTTGATTGTTTCAACGGATCTTGGAACAACGAAATTCTGAACGACAGAAGGAAGCTGTAATAGAACTCTCTTTGTTGTATCGGAATCATATTTTACTCCATCAGACATTCAATTTCATTCATGTCGATTGGAGCATTGACATAAAAAATGTGGTTAGACTAAGGTTATATTTAGCCTTATTCAATATCAGGTTTTAAAGTTACGGCAATGATTGAGGATTCTAATTGCAATTTTTACAGAGGGAAAAACGGAATTAAATTATTAATAAACATTTCTATTTATATAAAAGAACAAAATAAAAACAGAATCTATAATTAAAACTCTCCTTGCATGAAGAGATCATCTTCGTTAAATCCGGCACTTTCTTCGAATTGTGTTGTGAAATGTGATGATAGCATTTTGGATTCATCGTCTTCTATTGTAATGACTGTTGGATTCTCCATTGTGACAATGGTTCCAACAATATCACTATCAAGATCATAGCTGAGACTATTAGTACTGCCGCTGTTGGATTGTTGCTTGCTTCGTCGATAAAGGAAAACAGCAATAATAGCAATGATGAAAACCGCAGCAAAAGCAATGACAACAAGAATAATAAAACGATTTGCAGAAATGTCATTAGAATGTGCCGTTTGGACGTCATCCATGTCTTTAATGTCAATGATAACGAATGAGTTTGATATGATGACAATCTCAGTCTGGATAGGAATGTACGTGCTGATGAATGTATTAACGGTGACGTTCCTTTCGGTGACGGTTGTTGTTAAATTCTGTGAAATTGATGTGTTGACAAGAGTAGTCAAAATATTTTGGAAGAAAAAATTTTATTGTAAAATTTTACTTATCATACTTCATATAACAATACATTGATTTGTCAATAGTAACGTCCTTTTACAAGAGGGACTGGGACAAAATAGAACAACGTGCTTTTCTGACATGTAAATTATTTTGACATGTAAAGTCAGAATGTCGAAATAAAGGAAAGTGACGTGTTTGAGCGGGAAAAAATGGAAAAGTGTCAATAGGTTGAAATGGATTGAACTCAATGTTGGAAGCCAAAGAAGACTTCATTATGAGTAGTTGTAGCCTTATAGTGAAGGATGTTATTTATGCTATCAGCATCCTGACGATAGCACATCATCCATTTCTCTTTGTTCATTGCAAGTTTTTTTTGCACTCCAAACCTAAGAAAACCAAGAAACTCGGTCGAAATTATTCCTTCTTGCATGGTAAATATGAATTATAAACGAATAATTTGAAGATAAAAATAAAAATTTAGTTAAAAATGAATTTTACAAATAATATAAGAATCGAATTGTGAATCTAAATAATATAAATCAATAAATAAAATGAAAGTAACATGAAAACATCATCTAATTCATGATTAATTATGAATTTAATGATATATTAATAATTATGAGAATAAGTAATAAAATGAAAAAAATCTTGTAATGAAAAAGGTATCTGTAAAAAATAAAAAATAGAAAAAAATAATAATTGTTTAATATCAAAAGTGAAAATGTAATGTGTATTAAAAATTGAATCAATAAGTGGGTTCTTGCTAGGGCCTGGTCACTCGAGGGCTTTGGAAGTCTCAGGCCGACCTCGCCCAATGACATTCTCGCAACAATTTAAGCATGCATAAATATCGTTGTTTTCTTACCAATTACCAATTAGGTATATGCTCGTTGATGATAGAGTTGTGGCTCGTCAACAACACTAACCTGGATGTATTGGTTAGACAACAAAGATATTTATAACACTTTTTATAAAGGTGACAATTTGCCCGCGCAAAAAGTGAAGGTTTATTCATAAAAGTGACTTTAAGGTTCATATATCACTTTTTGATGTTCACTTTTGTCATAGACTCTTTTACAAGATAATTAATAAATATAATAAACCTATATGTAAATATCATTATCATAATTGTATCTGTCTGTAGTATCTAAATTTGCGTTTCTAACCGTGGATTTCAGTTTTATATTTTTTGAATTTTAATTCATGAAATTAACTTTTGTAACTTTGCCTATATTATCCACTAAGGAAATTCTGAATATAACTCGTTTGTTGAATGATATCAAGCCATATAAAATGTTATGATTTTTGAATTCATTTCCAATAAAATGCATTTCATTGTTTTAGCAAAAGTATATGCATTAAATATTTACTTTTATGATAACCTGTAGATGTTATATAACTTAAGAGTATTTTATTTTCATAATTGACAAAATTTTGCAAGATGCGATAAGGAAGCAAATGATTTGCCTTCCTAAATATGTAATAAATTATAGCTTCTAGCTGCTCAACATTGCTTTATTGTGAATGATTTCGAATTCCAAATTCAATATTAGCATTCTATCTTAAATATGATGGACCTAGATATGAAATCATTAGGTTAATGGTGTCATCTCTTGAAGGAGCTCTATTTTTAAGTCAATATAAATTTAGTAAAATCAACATTTTATCTTTGTCAGGTAGAGAAAATGACCATTCGCCATGTAATTGCTTGTTTCAGATAATGCATTGCAAATGATTATAAAGTATTATCTAATTATTATCTCAATGATCTCGAAGAACATATTTCAGAAGATATATATGATGAAATTGATTGTGCTAATTTAAGGGCTAGAGATTTTGGATGTAAATATCTGATAGGTGCAGAATATTCTTAGTTTTGTTAATATGATATGAAAGATCGAATTAATAGATTGATATATTCACATGATTGAACGTGGATCTCGCATGCCATTAGTTCTGTAGATGTAATTAGATGTCAAAGATTCATATATGTTGTTAAATCAAATATTTTCTTAACAAAATTTATCATTTATTTCATATTAAAGAAAATTATTCGAAATAGCTCAAAAATTAATAGTATTTCATTGATTTTGTTTTCATAACATTTAATTTTCAAGCAATTATGAATTAAATATGTAAAACTTTCAAATTTTAAAATACAATCTTTAAAAAACAAACGTTTTAAAATTCACATGTTACATGACCACTGGAACATCAAATATCGATTTTCACAACATTTTCGATTTCTGACGCGTAAACTCACATAGATGTCAGATTTCCATTTGATTGTGAAAATATCGATTTTTGATTAAAAATTCATAATAAAGTCAATCTCTTAATGATATATTTTGATTATCAGAAAAATTTTCAAAACCTGACACAAAAAATTATCTCGAAGCTGTTAAACTATTTGCGGAGACATAAAGAATTGCATTTGACTTACAGTTTTATTGCAACATTAAAGAACATTAAAGAAAGTATTTATTTTCTCAATACTCATTATTTGTATGATAACAAAACTACAAATGAAATATCGATGTATTCATTTATTGAATGGCTTTTGCTTGTAAATGTGGTCCAGAACATTAAGGAATACCAACAATTGAAGATTATTCTTTAATATTAATATTCCTCAAAAAGATGCAAATTCGCAAATTAACTCTCAAAATATTAATTACTCGTAGAAAGACTCTTATCCGTGCTCGCTAATTTGTATTGCTTCTTAATTTATAATTATATTATTTTTTAATTCTGTAAAAATCGCACTTTAAAGCCATACATCTACAATAGTTCTAACAAGAATCAATGTGAGACTAGTTTTGACTCGGATTAGACTATAACGAAATCTGAAGATTTTTAATTATCACCGTAAATCCTGATGACTTATTGCTGAATGGAATGCATATGCATGGGTATTCCATCCATCGTACTCTTATCGATTTATGTTGTTTTTTTTAGTAAATTTGTAAATTACGCAAAAACTACAGCGACAATAGTATTGTCCAGCATGTTGATATGCATAAGTGTCATCACTTAAACACATTTATAATACTGATGCACCCGCCCGTTGACACTTAAACACCTCTAAATGCAAAATTTATTGTTGGATGGTAACCAATGTGTTTTAACAAAAATTTTAAACATAATATCAGAGGTGTATTGATTTGTATGGGATAGAAGTCTGAATTCCTTTTTTATCCAAAGATTCTTTATATCACAAATAAATTATAAGGATATGGAGACATTCTGTTAAAAAATGAAAAATCATTAACTTTTACAACATTAATTAGAGATCAAACAATGCTCACAACAAACAAAATAAAAAGTCTAATTTCATTGAAGTTAATAACATAAATCAATGAATCATTTGATTCTGAACTTTCTGTTCCTGAGGTCCGCGATGTATTTCTCAGGCACTCCTTCGTTTTCAAGCATTTTAACTTTCTCATCGCGAACTGCTCTGAGATTCTCGATATAGTCTCTCTTTTGGTCCTCGATGTACTTCTGCTCATCGAGGTCAACAAGAGGCTGCAAGTTTCTCGCCTGTATCTTTGCTCCAATCTCTTTCGCGAGATATTCTCTGTATTCATCATCGCGTCTCTTCTTTTCTTCCATTCGCCTCCGCCTCTCTTCTTCCTGCTTCCTGGCGATTGCTATTGCTTTCTCGAACTCCTCCTTCTCACGTTTGGCGTCTTCAAGCATCCTGAGCTTCTTGATTCTTATCTCTTCTTCGCGCGCTTTTCTCATCTCTTCTTGGATCTTTCTTCTTTTTTCGAGTTCACTCAACTCGTAATCTCTGGCCTTGCGCTCGTTCTCGTGCTGAACTCTCCTCATCATGAGTTCGTCCTGGGCCTCTCCTTCATCGATCTCCTTCTGTTGCCGGCGTCTTAAAATGTCAATTTCTTTCTCGCGTTGTTCCATTCTTCGCTTCTTTTCGAGTTGCTTTTGTCGCTCTTTTTCTGCTTCCTGTCTGTTGAATTCCATGATTCGCTGTTCTTCTTCCCGCTCACGCCTCTTCTCCTCTTGTTTGTGTTTGATTGCGAGAATATTCGCTTCTTGGCATTGACGAGAAAATTCTTGATTTCTTCGATATCTTTCTTCTTGTTCTTTTCTTTCTTCTTCTCTCGCTCTCCTGTAATCTTCTTGCTGCAATTCAATCTCACGCTGACGCTGCTTACGGAGTTCCTCTTGTTGCTTCTTACGTTCTTCGATCTGTTGAAGTAAAATTGAACTTTGAAGCTTTTGATTTTCGAGTCTTTTCTTTTCGCGATCTTCGTAGATTCTCAACGCTTCTTGTCGATGTTCTTCGAGAATCTTAGTCTCCTGAGCTTTAATCTTCTTCTCTTCATCAAGTTTCTTCTGGTGCTCTAAGATTTGCGCTTCTTGCAGAGATTTGATTCGTGCGACGAGAACATCGGTGTTCATTGCTTTGACTTCATCGAGTTCTTCGTTCTGTATCGATTTCGCTTTAGAGAGTACTTCTTCGTTCTTTTTGATTTGATTTTCTGTTTTCTGCTGTTTCATTGTTTCCTCTCTGATTTTGTCGTTCGCTTCGATAGACTCTCTGTTCTTGTATATCTCGTTGAACCTTTTCTGTTGCTTTTGCTGCTTTTTGACTTCAATCTCTTCGCGCTCTTCAGCTGTGTAATGTTTCGCTTGTTTCTTCATACGCTTCCAGTCTCTCTTAGAAATGATGACTGAATTTTCGCCGACACTCGAAACAGGTGTTCTGTATTTCTGGATATTGGGATGTTTCATTTTTTTTGATATTTCTTAACGTCTATTTTTTATTTTTCTTATTTCGTATTCAAAATATCATCAAAAACATGAACAAGTTTTATTTTACAAATTATTTTAATCAGAAATCAATTTTTGAAAATACTTTGAAAAATATCTTCCTCAAAACATAGAAAATAAGTTATGTCATTGATGTCTATATAAGAACAGAATGATGTGAAATAGGTATTTCGATATTTGTAAAATATATAAAAAATTATATTTATGAAAAATGAAAGAAATTAATGATATAACAATGTTTCACATCTTAAAAAGTCTCAACATTCTTGATTTGTAGAAAAGAATATTAAGAAAGACCGAAGAATATTGTTATTAATTGGAATTTGTCGAATCTCTTGAAGCGACATGCGAGGAATGGATTGAACTTAGTGCATTGTTCTTTTTCGTTTGGATTAATGACGAAATTTGAGGCAATGCATTTATCTAAATTTAAATATGGAACAATGTTCGTGAAATACTTTTTGATTTCGTTGTTTATTGACAATGTGACATATTCTGTTGTTTTTGAATCACAAAAGCATGAATTTAATGTAAATGTTTTTCCTGAATAATAGCAATAAAACAAAGGATCTCCGATGTTTCCTTTGATGCAGCAAAATGAAAATGATAAATCACCATTTCCAGTAATAATACCTTCAGAACTTGTATCAGTTCTTTCATTTTCGATAATATTCGATGAAGAGATTGTTGTTGATCCAGTTGATCCAAAGTAAAGAATATTATAACTTGTTTGTGAATTATTTCGACATGTAAGGAATTTGATGACAACATCTGTGGAACTAAAATAATGGAAATAGCCTGAATATTTTTCAGCTTTATTCAATGTAACGTTTAAATTTGAAGACTTTTCGGGACCTTGATATATCCAAAATATAATACCTCCTTTATCTATTGAAGTTCCACAATTTGTGATTGTTGATAAATTAAGAAATATTTTTGTTGTTTCTTTATCTGGAAGAGAAACACAAAATGATAAAGCAGAATTAACATCTTTCGTAGATTTGTAGTAGCATACCCTGTCTTGGACAAAGTGGCCTAAACTATTAAAATAGAGAGAACCTCCAAGATAAAAATTAGAGTCAGAAGAACAATCGGAGAAAGTTGTATCTTCTACAAGAAGGATGTCTGCTGATGTTGGATTATCATTTGTTGATGATGGACCAATGCGAACGGCACCAAATTGAGTCTGCTTAGAAAATAGGCAGAAATAAACCCAAAAATTGCCTGAAGCAGATTTAAATCCTTCTGTTACTGACTTTTTCTCAGAACAAGGTGCAGTGCTGAAGTACGAAGACCAATCGAGAGAGAAAAAAAATTTGTTTTCGAAAACGAAAAAATAAAAAATAAACTGTTGTCAAAAATCGGGTGCACTCAATTTTTCTGACACTTTAAGGTACTCAATATGTAGAGGAATTTCCGCAAGTGGGAAAGGAACTTTCCTGTATTCAGTGACTCACGTTAATCATACAAAATAGCTCAATTGTCGAATATTCAATTGAATGATATTTTTTTATAATAGTCTATTGTATAAATATATAACATATCGTTCATATGCTATTCACTTCCATAATCCTCTATAACAAATACAAATTTGGAGAGTGAATAGAACATCTTCATTCTAATAAAAAGCAGAACTTAGATTGCAAAAAAATATTTTAAGGATGCACACAAGACGATAAGAGGTCCTCTCAATTTATTAACTTTATCATAAAAAGCTATCTGAAGGGTTTTGTTCAAGAAAATGATGAAGATTTTGCAAAAAATCTATATGGTGCCATTCTTTTCTTGATGACTACCTGATCTACCAAGTTCGAAGTTGAAAATATCCGATTCTCAACATTATTAATTAAATCTTTATGCAAAATAATGATTTTGAAACTAATTTTTATATTCATACTAACCACAACTCTATTTACAGCTTTCTGCTCCCGTTTTGTGAGTATTTGTCGTTCTTACTGACAATATATTTTCAGCAGGTTTTGACCAAAGCAAGATTGTATAATTGCTCCATTGCTAGATCATTTTTGATACCAATCCAATAAGTAATTACCGTTCTCTACAGCAAAAATTAACTTTTTAACATCATCAAAAATAATTTTATATTTTCTTATCAAATGTACCGCCTTAATATGCTAAGGCTTACATATATGTAATTTGAATAGTAATACGTGTGATTTAGAAAGAATTAATTTTGAGCAAAAATAAAACAATTATTTTTACCAAAATGCACAATGCATGTATTGTATGGCTTGCGTTAATTGTACACCTGTCTATATTTTTCATGATGCATCAGTATTTGTATGTTTCGAAAAAGAAAATAGTCGATTTTTTATTAAAGTTATATGTTTGCAATGTTTCCATGAATTTATTCATGATATATTTATATCGCGAAGCCTAAATGAATCAGAATTCAATAATAAAATTCGATTTTTTAAAAGTCCATAAATTGGCTTCATTAGTATTTTTGTAACATTACAACACATGTTTGATTAATATGATTTTGTTTTTTGTTAATATTATGTTTAACGGAAAACCAAAAAATTTTCGATTTTTTTGTTAAAAAAGCAAAATCGCCCAATTCGAAAGTAAAGTCAGGTATAACAATGTGCATGGTCCTTGTACTCTGCGAGTACAAGGCCCCGACACATTGTAAGAAATGCGGACAAAGTCGGCATCATTAATTTTTCACCGTCTAATATATATAGAGCGAAATTAATAAATGACATCACTTAATGAATCACATCACTTCTCGCATATATATAGCGAATCACCTCACTCAAGTGCCCACGAGTCCCTCTATATACCAGCATAAATAATATATTATTTTATAATTAGATTTATTTCTTATGCAGTTCTAATCCATGCAACAACAGCGAGATAAGGAGGAATATAATCAGTACCAGACCAGCCAAATGTTGTAATAGCTGTTTCAAAGCTATAGTAATTTCCATTTTCTACCATCATCTCAGTTTCAGAAATATTACTTTTTACACCATTGCCAGTACTTCCTCAACACATATGATTCATTTCTCCCAATTTTGGTAAGTTATCCACAGTATTTTTGAAGCTACCACCCTGAATACCATAATGAGGAGCACTATCATGAGAAACACAGAAGAGGAATCTATCCTCTATTTTTAGTCCACTCACCAAATCCAAACATTTCCTTAGAATTAGTTCCAGGAGCTTGGGATATATAGATAGATCCAACAGGATGGCATCTTTCAAGAGTTCCATATGCTTCTTTAAGTATGTTATTTGTAAGTTGTGGTAATGCTTGTTATAAATACTCTAAATCTCTTCTCATCCTATCCATTTCAGTTATGAAATCCACAATATTTATTTTATCACCGAGCTTATTATATACATCAGTGAATTTGTTTGTAGTCGCTTCATATGTCTTGAATGCCTCAGCTGCATCCTGCTTTAGTTCCATTTGTTTCTTCAGTTCTGCTACATCAGTAGCGGTGGGAGTAAAGTCAGCAACAGATAGCTTATCATTAATTCTTGTATTAGCTTGTGTAATATCTAAACTCATACGCTCAAATTCTTTATTTATTAAAGCCGTATTGCTATCAATTTTGGCATTTATTGCCACAGGGTCAAATTGTGCCAGAGCTTCCATTTGCTTCTTTAATTCAGTCACATCCAAAGCTACAGGATGTAAAGTCTGCAATAGCTAGTTTGGTATTAATTTTCTCATTTGCTTGAGTCAAGTTGTTAGTAAGTAGCTCATATCCATTAAATAGCTCACTGTAATCCTTTTGTCTCTTAGCTTCAATGTCTGCTAAATCATGTTCCCTTTGTTTCGATAATCCACCAATCCTCGATTCAGTCATTATACTTCAATTATTAGTAGTATTCACAACATCAAACAAATTAGTCTTGGGGTTAGTTACGGGAGCATCACTGCCTAGTGTCTGTCTAACATATATGGTGTCTGTAATGAGTTCTTTAGTTGTTATACTTTCCGGATTCTCTTTATGCTCGTCATCATCCAATCTCTTAGCAGCCATTTGCGTCTCTAATGTCGATAATCTGTTCTTAGTATCTTGCAGAAACTCTGAAATACCCACTTGATATTGTAATTCTGCTACAAGTAATGCAGATAAGAACCAAGAATTCGCAATTTCATCATTAAGATTGATATTCGCTGTTTCATTCTATATTTAATGCAATAGCTAACAAATTTCCAAAATGAGGATATGTTGCTTTAATCCTATTGATTAATTGCTGATTAGGATCTTCGGGTGTATCTTCTCCTTCTACATTCCTCACCATTAGCGGTGCTACATCGATTAAATCAAATACCTCTATAGCACCAGTGTTCGTCAATCCTTGTGTGACTACATCAAATATCTGTCCATGAGTACGTGATGCTTGTAGCAAATTAGTATATCTTCCGCTCACATCTGAAACAACATTAATACAGTTCCTAAATCCCATAACCATTCTATCCCATATGTTTCCATTACCTCCTAAGTACTCCATAATAGTATCCATTCCAACAGTTGAGCCCAAATATCCCCAAAGTGTGTTTAATTGCGATTGCAAAGTTTCAAAAGCGGCAACGGTTATGGCAGAATTAGCCACATCATAAAGCCAATTCAAAATCGACTCACTACTTTTACCTTCTTTACCTTGAATACCCGGGTCTCTCTTCCCTCTTCTCTCCTTTAGGTCCCTGTGGTCCTGGTGGTCCGCCTCCTTTATCACCTTTATCGCCTTTGTCTCCTTTCTCACCCTTCTCTCCTTGTGGTCTGATTGGTCCTGGTGGTCCGCCTCCTTCATGAGATGCTACATATTCTTCAACCCATTGAGCCGTTGCAAGACGTGGATTATATTCACTTTGTGCAAATTCTATTCCATTAAGTGTTCTATCTTTCCAGGTAATCATATCCGTTCTAATTTCTAATCTGCTATCTCCATTTATTAAATTGAATCTTTTATCGAGAGGTCTGAATAAATAGTCTATAAGGGTTTGCATGAATTCGCCTAGTGCTACATTAGCTACAGATTTCGGGTGGTTATAATTAATATATGGGTCCAGATGTCCTGATTTATCAATTCTCATTCCTAGAAGCACAAATACACTCAATGTAGTTTGTGCATCGAATGGAAGTAATCCATCTAACTGTATTTTTCACTCAGTCTTCCCTATTTTAATAAAGAATTGTCCATCCTTAATTCCAAATTCTACATCTCCTACCCTAATCTTTCTAGCATATTCTGCTTCGAATGAATATGGTGCTAAAGTCATATTTTAATTATTATAAAAATGTATTATTATTTGCAATCGAGCGACCCAGATAATTACAACAACGTCAAACTGACATCTAAACTACCTATGGGTAAAGATTCATTGCTGTTTCGAATTAAATCATTCAGTACAATAGCATCATTCATACAGCTTAATCAAAATGATTATATCGAATTCGAATTTAGTCAAGAGCCATCGGAAGAGGAGGAATCATGTATCATTAAATTGGAACGAGATTAATACGAATATCGATGTTGATAGACTTCCAACATTATTGACTTAAAAAATGTAAGCAATGGATACTATTTATAAACTTACTTTCGCATATAATACATATCATACCATACACATCTCAAGCGATATTTATAAATTCAGGATTCTTCATTGCTCTCATTGATTTAGACTTATTCTTGGCTTGATCGATACCAAATTTTCGGAAGAATTTGCCCCGACATATGACTGTCAAACTGTGCCAATAACAAATTTCATGAATGATTTGTTCATCCAATGCAGTCTCTCATGCAAAAATGGATTTAATTATATTCGTGGTGTCTTAAGTAAAGAAAAAATAATGTACAGAAGCGTTTATTATGATATGCACGAATTTATTGTCGCTGATAGACCTTTAATATGCAAGCAGAACGGTCAATGGATAGAGTGCTTCCCCTACGGAATGAAGAACATTGCTTTCACATTAGTGGATTTCTGGGGCGAACCTATTCAGTGCAAGGCACCTATTCAAATCACTCTTGAAGTTGTAAATGCTGAAAAAGACAATGTAGATGAATATGAGTCAGATAATGAAAACTAAGTTGTTTTTAAAATTATTGATTTTTTTATCACCTAAGAAATATGTCAGATAATAAGTCAATGACAAAGTACTACTCCATTACTGCACTGTTAAAAGAAGTCAAAAAGGAATTCCCAGAAGCTAAGAGATTTATTGTTGCTATAAGTTCGAATCTTAAGTCCAAAAAGACAGCTTCTCTACTTCCTCATTATCTTTCTTCATTGACGGCAAACGATTTTTCAATCATGACCTTGCCCTAGTGTTCCAGAAGCAGACCATAATCCTACACGTTCCAGAAAACTTATTACCAATCATTAAATCTAAAAATAATTCATACTTTGCGCTAGATGTCAATTTAGCCGAGGAAAGAGAATTTAATGATAAAAAGTACCACCCATATTTTTTGAAATAACTTGGCGAAAAAATGATTCCAAAAATAACTCCGCCAGTAGAGGAATTAAAATTCAATTATCAAGATAAAGCAATAGGAGTGTTAGAAGGATTATAAAAATATTGATTTTTGTCTTAGATTTGGATATTACGAATGAATTAGTGCTTTTTCGTCATTGTGAAATCTTTTTGTTTTTCTAAACATGGCTTTGATGACTTGCACAAGTCGAAGGATACATGCTTGCCTTCATACAAACGCTTATACATCTTGATGATGCTGAATTCCTCACCATCTTTCCAGACTCGTTTAGGAATGAACAAGCCTTTTTTGCCGTCATAATTCACCTTGATGTCGTCGGGGAACAACTTGTTTGCTGTGATTGCAATGACATCTTGAGTGACTCCTTTCATTCTGCAGTGGAATTCAACTTCATTATTCTCATTCGTGAGCTCGTTAATGTAAGTCTTCTTGCCGACGAATATAAACCTTTGTGCCCATGAAGAAACACCTTGACTGATCTCAGCAAAATCGGAATGAAACTGTCCCAAGTTCTTGCCATTCAGTTCTCTTCCGTATCTCTGGTACCTGATTAAATTTGGAGCGCAATATGATCGACGTACATTTCACAGCATGTATTTGATGAGCGAGGTATTTCATCCATGCCTTTGTTAAGGTCATAATTGACAATAATGAGCGGGAAATCTCTTGGAACCCAAATGTGAGTAATTTTTATCCTGCAAAAGAATCCTGAAATAAATTTCTCCTTGGCGGGCTCGAGGTGCTCCTCGTCCAATAAGTGCTTGAGTAAATAATTCACGTTCAGCATGTCTTTTGTAATGAATTTTGGAATTCCTTCGAGGAAGTAGAGCCTAGCAATTGCTGAAGGATAGAGTGAAACAGTGTCGAAGTCTGAAATCTTCTTGCTATCGAATATTCCCTTTTCCTTCTTCCCTAGCATGCATCTTCCGCCCATGACGCAATTAGAAATGTACTCTCTTGGTTTCACTGCTAAGTCATAGAGGTTTCCATTGCCGAAGTATACCTTGAGCTCGAAGAGTTTGTTCGAAATGGATGAGATGGAACAAAGTCGTACGCATCAATGCCGAACTCCTTCATCATATCGTTCCTGAACTTCAAGAATCCCTGCTTGAGAATGCGAACATCCTGACCGCAATAGAACGAGCTGTACTTTTCCATGTCGAAATGTTCATTATCGAGGCAGCATCCATCAATCATTCCAACATTTTCCAGGAAGGCCATTTCATCCTTGACAAATTTCGATGCTTCGATGAAGTTGCTAATTTTTCCAGCAGCAACTTGTTCGCTTGTGTAGTACTTGTACAGAAATACTTTTTCCTCACTGCATTGGAGGCTGAATATTGCTGGGAATCTGGCTAATTTCGCTATAATGATAGCATAGGAGTCTTTGAACAGGAATGTCTTGTGGTCATATGTGCCCATGATTTGCAGTGTGGTGAGTCAGTATATTTCATTGATTCTTGCGATATAACAAAGGATACTAAGGAGAATATCACTGCTATTAGTTTAGGCACAAGTAGTACATTATTCACTTCTAATGGTTCTGTATTCATTGAATTGGCTGCATATTGCTATGCATTTTCTTTAGACCCGAATGTTTATAGTGATTTGGTGGAAAGATATAGTGGAAGGACATTAAACTTCCCTGTGAAAAGAATTGATTGCGTCGTTATGGATGGTAATGTAGCTGGAAATAATGAACAAACTACTTGCACTGATGCATTTACTCCTTTATTCGTCAATAGTGTGTATTTGTTATTTAAGAAGAAGCCTAATTACTATACTGTCTTTGAAAATCCACTGTTCCAGTCAATTCAGCTTAACTGTGGAGCGTATGGAAATATTCCATGTGAAGGAACAACATCAAATTCTGCCATCTTTTATGAAATGCTTGCAAATTGCACAAATAATAACAATGATGAAATAGGATTTAATTATGATGTGATGCGGTCTATAACTGCTACAGGTATTACAGATACTGGTTATGAATCGAATGATACAACACATTTCATTTGTGGATTCCCATGCGAAACTGATTACACTTATCAGCAAGGACAATTATCTAACTCTCCAATTACTTATACACTTACTATGAAAGGCTCAGAGGAATTAGCTAAGTATAAGGAGAAGCCTATCATTTGCCTCCTCAGACATGCATGCTTATCAATACAAGTCAAACAAGTTGGACCTCCAATTGTCTAATTAGATGATTACGATTTAAGTGCTCCTGCTACATACAATAATATTTTATCTTGATTTAAATGAGTGAACTTGAAGAGCTTTTTAAGGAAAAACAGATTACATATGTTGAAATAGATGATAAATATACTTTATTCAGTTCTAATGGATTTCCTGTTCTAAATATTGAATATAATGATGGTATTTTGATTAGACCAGTAAATTTGAACATTGATGATGATAAAGATTATTTCGAAAGAGATTGCAGATGTTATAAGATACTTAATATTGATATATTATAATATATATATATATATTGTAGGCATGCTATGGACTTTTAAAAAGAAATTATTTTTGTCAATATATAGATTCGTCGCTATATATTATTTGTCTATACTCACACACTATGTGGAAATATTAGTTTTACTGGTGGGTCTGGTACTGATTATATTCCTCCTTATCTCGCTGTTGTTGCATGGATTAGAACTGCATAAGAAATAAATCTAATTATAAAATAATATATTATTTATGCTGGTATATAGAGGGACTCGTGGGCACTTGAGTGAGGTGATTCGCTATATATATGCGAGAAGTGATGTGATTCATTAAGTGATGTCATTTATTAATTTCGCTCTATATATATTAGACGGTGAAAAATTAATGATGCCGACTTTGTCCGCATTTCTTACAATGTGTCGGGGCCTTGTACTCGCAGAGTACAAGGACCATGCACATTGTTATACTTCACCGTAAGCATGCGGCGGTTATACACAAAGTACGTTATTTTTATTTTACAAATCGCAAGTGCATAACGGTTTTGCGTATGTCCAAAAAATACACAATTGGAAATGGGTAAGTGCTGCATACTTATTCGAAAGCGTTTTCAAAGAAAAGAATACAGATATAATGCTCATAATATAGCCATTTACAATCCTCACATGAAAAGGTAAACACGTCAATAATCGGGCTAAAAAACGCAAAACGGGAAAATAACCTTAGGCTGAATTGAGAGGACCTCTTATCATCTGGTGTGCACCCTTAATCTTATAATTGAGGCTTGATGATTTCTTCAGAAAGAGAAAGATTTTGATGACGTTTAATCCTTATGTTATTTTTGGAAATATTATATCTCAAAAGTTTCAGAAGCCACTCATTCAATACTCAGCAAGAAAACACAGCGCTCGATACGCATGTTTGCTACAGATTATGAGTCAAATCGTTCTTGATTATCTTGATAAATCTCACTAATTAAAACAGAAATGTTATTACATCAAGTTGGATCGATAATTTACCTTCTATTTCATATGATATATTTATAAAATCATAGTTGTTCTTACGCACGTTAAAAATATTGTTCACATGTTCTTCACTGATTTTTAGAGTTATCAATGAAAACATAGCGCTAAATCAGTGGAAAGACAATGATTTTCTGTTCGGTTTTATCTCAATCAGCGCATTAAGAGTTCTCAAAAACACAAATACGAAGTTAACCTTTGAACTATATCGTTTGTTGGCTGTTAATGTCATCGATTTATTTATGCAAATCTAAATTTCTGCAATTCTCTGAAAATTAAAGAGCATCAATTGATGTCTTAGAAATTGCAATAAATCGTTTCATTAACCAACATTACTCATTTTGATTGTTTTACATTTCACATTTATTTTTCCATCAATTTGTCACACTCTTGCATAGCTAAAACGTTCTACAATCTCTAATTTACAGTTTTAAATTTAAATTTCTGGTACAAATTCCAAAGTAATTCATTGTTCTTGATCATTTTTGTTGATGTTCGTTATTTTGGATATATTATCGACTTCTGATACTAGAAAGCATTGAATTCAATGCTAATTAGCATCATGCATAATATAATATAATGTAACATTCAGAAAAATTTCAATATCGAATATCTTTGAAATCTTATTATCATAATTGATGAAATTCAATAACCTTGTAATGCTGTTAACTTCAGCAATAGATAACGATGTTGATCTATAATGTGATTCTACAGAATATTTCTTCTTACTACATTCTTCTGTAATCTTCCTGCTATAACATAATATCACAATGATGCTGATGCTCTAAGATTTGCGCTTCTTGGAGAGATTTGATTCGTGCGACGAGAACTAATGATTCAAGAGATTGAATCACCTATTGAATATGAATATAAAGGAGCAAAATCACATTCTAATATCTAACAAATAAAGATTTTCAACTCAAATTAAAATTTATTTTTATTATTTTTGTTTCTAATAGTAAATATAAAGAATTAAAGAGCAGATTCATGATGTTTTTAGTTTTGTGATCACTAAAATCATTAGTTGTATAGTAAGGGGGCTACCTGTCACTCTAGATATAGAGGATGTATTCCAACATATATATTTATATTGTAATTCCGGATAAATAATTTTTTAAGTTTATTTTAAAAATAATTTATTTTTTATTCGGATAAAAGAGAGAATATATATGGCTATCGTTTCACCTGAGCTTATGAAGAAATGTGGAATAAAACAATTAAAAGTTGATGAATTTTCAATTAAATCTCATGAAAATGTAATAAAAATTGATAAAATTAAAGACTCATCATCTATTAAAACAGATACAAGTAACTCAGAGACCCCATTTCATTCACCCCTTTGGGGCTTAGGGCTTTCAGCCCGTTCAGGACGTAGTCTAAATCCTGAATGGATTAAAGAACAATTTAAAAATGAAGGTTGTGAATTAATAAATGAATATAAAGGATGTGAAAGTGAGTTTGTTTATAGATGTAAAGGTAAAGACCCTTCGGGTCAAGGCTCAAAGAGCCACATTTTTCAATTTCGTGGCATAGATGGAATAAAGGTGAAAGACCTCATAAATGTGACGAGGATGAAATAAAAATTGTTGAAAATCCAAAAGAAAACGGTGTTTCTATATATTGCATCCCTAAATTTCCAACAAAAAGTGGAAAACGAATGAATAGAAGAATTTATAATTCTGAATATATTAAAATGATATTTAAAAATGAAGATTATGATGTATTAAATGCTGAAGAATATTTAAACGTTAAAACATAATTAAAATATAAATATATTGAAAAAGATGAAAGATGTAAAAATAAAGATAAAGTTTATAGTATATGTTTTAATAATTGGAAGACTTTAGGTATTAGAAAACATTTTAAAGAATATGGTAAATCAACTAAACTTTTCAAGGGAGAATATAAAGCCGAAATCATTGATGAGGGTGATGGATTGTAAACTCTGATGCAACCCGTAGGGTAAAAGGCCGAAGCTCTTTAAGCTGAATTTAATACTGCAATTATTTGATTTATTCTATCCTCATTCACATTTATTCTATTTGTTAAATTCTCTATCTTCATTAATGCTGTTACTCTTGATTGAGGAATAGATTTTAAACTTACTACTCCCTTTATTTTTGTAATTTTGAAGCCATGACCCTCTGGGTCTCGGACTATGTCCTCAATTTTAAACATTTTATTTAATTTTCAGGTAATATTTTCTTATGACTCGCATAGTACTCATTAAATTCATCAACAGTTTTAAATGTTATTGACTCAGTAATTGGTTTTATTATTTTGAGTTTTGATTCTTCTTTATCATTTTCATCTTCATCTTCAACTTTTTCAATTATTTTTAAAATTGGTTTCATTTTAAATTAATAAAAATATTAATATATCAATATAAATTTGTTTTTTATTCAATAATAAATTCATGAGTGCAGGAATATTTGCAAAAATATGGCGAGGTATCAAAAATGCTGCAAAATGGGTTCATAATAAAGTTATAAAACCTGTGACAGACATAGTTTTAGCATTTCCTAAATCACCACTCCAAAGAAAAGTTTTAGAAAATTCAATGTTGCGTGGTGTTCAAGTCACAGTTGATGGTAAAAATTATCCAGAAAAGGATATGATGACTATTGGTGATATCTTCTTTACTCGAATGTTACAGGCTTCAGATTTGGATGGTATTCATGAATGTACAGAAGAATATGAGGATTCATTAACTAGACCATTAAATACAGATGATGGCACACCATTAGCTAGAACATGGAAGGATCAAACCTCGTTCTTGTGCACAATTCCAACTCAGAGACATGGATCTGGCATATTCTTTGATGAGATCGAAACAGGAAACACAAGCGTAACGGTTGCATTGAAGGCATTCCCAATTCATCAAAGAGCTAATGATACATATTGCTCGAAGGTTACAACACCGCCTCAGTTCTGGTTCACACGTACAATATATTGGACATGGGACCCAGAAAATGGTTCAAAGTATCATAAAACTGGATGCCCACCACAGTTTAAGAGTCAATATGATATTGATAATAATTTATAAGGAAAAATATTATTTTTGTAAATATAAAATGACAGAATGGTTTAAAAAATCCGAGACACAAAGTGTCGAACTTCATGATGTATATAATGAATACATTGACAGTAAGATAAATGATGAACTAAATAAAAATAAAGACTCCTTATCAAAAGAAATATTGAGCAAAATACCATATTCAAATATATATTATAACTCCATTACTGCTGCAATAGGTAAACAATTTAAAGGAAAAACTTTATCCATCATTAAAGAGATCATTATTATTTCTAACACATCCCAAATTCTCATGTGTTAGTATATATACTATTTATATTCTCAGGTTTTAGTCGTCAACAATTAAATGTTATGTTGTATCAAGTGAATCTACCAATGTCAATTAATGAGCATTATTATAAATATCAACAATTAAGTGAACATGGAAAGTTAATAGTTGATATTGTTAAAGGTAATGTTACTTTTTTTTGATTAAAAATAAATATTAATTTCATTTTTTATTCTAATAAAACATGTCAGAAATCGGAAACTTATTACAAACACAACTTAGACCTGGCACATACACTAAAGGAGTAAAAGCGGGGCAAAATTATCCTCGTCAAATTACAGTTCCTGATGGAATGAAGGAATTAGTTCACATTGTTGCTGGGCTTCAGAAAGATATTAAGCAAATGAAAAATGTGTTGACATTACCAGAGGCTGAGGCATATGCAAAAAGACAAGGGCCAAATTGGGAAGCTCATGAAGCAGATATCACAGGTCCTGATGGAAAACCAGATGGTATTCCAGGAGTTTTCATTACAGATGCAAAAGGAAATATTAAAGTCATTAATGGGTACAAACTAAAAGCTAGTGATTATGCAAAAAGAAAAGCATATAACACAACATATCCAATGGAATTTGATAAAAATGGAAAACCAATTAAACAAATTATCGGTGAGGGTGAAAATGGTCCTATTTATTCATATAGACATGAACCATATTCAAGATTTGTTGAAGAAATGAATTCAATTATTCCAGGTCAAGATGGTTTTCCTACATATCAGCATAATTTAGAAGGTCATTTTGCAAAAGTCTTTAATTTTATCAATTTTTATTACATTTTCATGAGATTTAATTGAAAATTCATCAACTTTTAATTGTTTTATTCCACATTTCTTCATAAGCTCAGGTGAAACGATAGCCATATATTCTCTCTTTTATCAGAATAAAAAAATAAATTATTTTTAAAATAAACTTAAAAAATTATTTATCCGGAATTACAATATAAATATATATGTTGGAATACATCCTCTATATCTAGAGTGACAGGTAACTCCCTTACTATACTACAATTATTTATCAATTTTTGGCAATTTTTGATATCAATCAATGAATGCGGAGGAAGACCCAGTTTTCGGAATCCTCCTGAGAAAATACCCTCCGTCAGAGAGCGATGACTTCGCGAACTTCGACGACGAATTCTCTGATTTCAAAATATTCCCAGATTTCAAGAGAGAAGATTTGCAATTTGCATTCCAGAAGCATTTAGCAGGCGCAACATACCACGATCTGCTTCTAGAGCTCGGATACGACTACCCGTACTCGAGAGACGTCCTCAAAACAATTGTCACATTCGATCATTGGCAAATTAATCAAATTTCGACACTTTCTCGTATCGTTTTGCTAAATTTCGTCACGTATGCCACGAAAATCGACGACGAAGACATAATGCTCGTCATCGAATCTCTGTTTTTCGTTTTACAATCTCCGCATTTTCAACTTGCGATTCAAGCTCTTTATTTCATATTCGATTACTGTCTCATTCTCGACGAGAAAGAAAAATCCATCTCGATCGACTACATCAAGAAGCTATTCAACGAATATCCTCACTTTGCGAAACCAATTATCAAAATCATTTCTGTCTACACGAAATATTTATGTCCTCAGCCTAACGATAGTCGTGAGAGGACAGAAATTTCTTCCGATTTTTTCAAATTTATCATCAATTTCACGAAACACAATCCTGAACATTTCAATTTACAATCCGCCAGCGACATAATTAAGTCCATATTACCGTCTATAGTCCGTCTCGATACCATTTCTCTTCAAGTTTTGAGAAGTCTCGCTTATATTTTGGATGAAAATAATATGATTACGACAATACTTTCATTTCCTATGCAAATCCGCGAACAGGTTGAGAAAAAGAAACCATTTTTGATAGCAAGAACACCAGATAACCAAGAAATTGACACTGTTAGATTTTTATCTCAACTAAAAGAAGACAAATTACCGCCTTTCAAGGAAAGTTCCACAGCTTCATACACCCATCCACCTCGTGAGACTTTCAAAATGGGAATAGACATCAAAAAAGGCGTGAAAGTTACCGAACAACCGACAACAGCGCAACTCGTGCCAAGTAACTTATACAGAAAGCTCCAAGAGATCGGCGAATCTCTTAAAAATCACCCGAATGTTGCTAAAATATTACTTGCTGACTATGGGCAGTGCGTGAGAACTTGTCAAAACTCAAATCATTTCTTCGATCACGTTGCTGTTTTACTGACATTGTACAAAACCTGCAACTTATATGAACTCACACAGATACTGTGGGACACATTATTCCACACGTATTTGTTCGATTCGAGAATCAATATATTCGATAATGATTCAATAGATCTCATCGATCAACTTCGTGCGCACACATTCAGTGCATTGACAATTAACGGGTTCATGTTTTTACCGCAAATGTTCAAATCTTTCCTACAAAAGCCGGAATTAGTTGCTGAAATGTTGAGAAGAATTTTGGATGAATTCGACCATATATCGGAAAAGGTTTTCATGTCTTCTTCATTCGCGAACAGTTTATGCAACATTATCGTTTACTTCCAGTCATTACACTTCGAGTGTGAAGAGCATCATCTTTATCTAATCGAAACAACGAGATCAGTTATATTGATGTTCGTTTCTCAAGTTCTTTCTAACAACACAATCGCTTCTTATTTGTTCTCTGTTAAATTCTTCATAAATTCATTCTTCGCGCTGATTTTTGAGCCAGCGCTTTGCGATTTCATTCTTGGAATAGCAAGAACATATCTCACAACGAAAGGATCAGCAAAAACTGATGTGGTCATCAATGAATTGATCAATATTTCTAAATTAATTTACATCAGATTTCCATTCACTCCCGACATAAAACTCGCAACAGCGTTATTAGAAACTCTTAATGATGTTATGAGTCATTCACAAAAACTTATTGACCTGATTATGGTCTTAGCGGACTCAATTTGTTCAGTTCTTCCAGTTCTTGAGAATGATGATGCAAGTGATGGATTTTTGATTCAAGCTCTTCACTTCTTTGCTGTTGTCAGCTCTATTTTAAGAATTAAGTCTCCTCACATGCAGGCAATCATCAAAGGAATACAAAAGGTTGAAGAAGACAAATTATCACAACAAGTTTTAACATATTTGAAGCAAATTTGTGCTGGAACACAGATTTCTTCTGTTTCTCCTTTCTTCGTTATTCAACAGCCCAAAGCTTTAAAGGCTTTGTTAAATATCACAAAATCAACACCAGAATTTTCATCGATTGTCACATTCCTGTTGAGTTTAGTTCACTTCACATATCAGAACTGCATTATAATGAACAGATCGGGAATTGACATGCTTTTGTTAGAAATAATCGATGAACAGAAAGACCATGAAATCAATCAACAGATATTGAATTGTGTTTTCTCGATCATTACATCTATTTCATTAGTTGTTTCTTCGACACTTGTTTTACACAGATTTTTGAGTTTGATGTTCCCTATAGAAGGAAAATATCTCTCAAGTTATCACCAATATTTCGTGAAGAAACTCATAGGAATAACATCATTGGCGCTTCATGCACCACAAGCATACATTGGTGTTCGATCATCTGTGAAAATCGGTGTTAAAGGAATGACTAAAGAAGACTTTGGAAACGAGTTCATGGTCTGTTTCTGGGTTTATATTGATCATGCAATATCACAAGCACACTCGAAGATTATCGAAGTTTTCGATAGAAAAATACGCGGTTTTAATATATTCATTTCAAGTGGATCTCTTTTATTTACTTGTTTAGCAAAGACAACGGAAAGTACGGCGAGAATCGATTTATCGCTTCCTCGTGGACAATGGTGTTTCATTGCCATGGAAATATCGAACACAGTCAAAGGAAAGACACACGTTCAGACAAGAGTCAATGACGAATTAGGAAGAAGACTCGAATTCAGATGGAAAGGACTAAAAAGTGGACCAATAAACATCCAAATTGGTGATCAAGTTCCAAACAAAGCAAATGAATATCCATCAGTATTACTTGGAAACTTCCAGATCCTTAAATTACTCGAACAAGATGATATGAAAACATTGATTGAAAATGGTCCTCGTGGACAAGTTGCTCCTGATGCTAAATTAAGTCTTTCATTTTCAGACAGAGAGGGAACAGTTTCTGTTGCTTATGGAAGTGTTAACAAGAATGCACAGTTTGATTTCATTGGAGGACCTGTTCCATGCATGACATCGTTCATTGATGTTCTTTGCAATTTGTGCAAAGTTCGCGCTTTGATTCCATTATTCAGTCTCTTCGATATGAGAACTTCTACAGGCGACAAATTCCCTGAAATTCCAGAATTAATCGTTGACTTGTTTACTTCAACATTATCAATATCACAGAATATTCAAGAATCATTTTCTAATGCTTACGGAATTCCAATAATTTCGCATTTGATTCAAGAAAGCAAAACATTTCCGAGAACTTATCAAATGTATACAAGATTTTGTAATATGCTTTCTGGCGTTACTCATAGAGAACTTCAAAAATCAATCTTAGAATCAATCCTTTGCAACTTTTCTTTTGTTCTTCAGTTCGATCCATTAACACAAATGAGAATCATCAAATACTGGAAGAGAAACTTATTGCCTGGATATCCACAAATTTTTTACGAGATTTTACCTGTTCAATCATTGATTGCAGCAATGCATGCACACTTCGAGAAAGGTCCTTCAATGATAGAAACAATTAGAGACAACATTAGACAATTAATAGTTGATGTTGCTGCAATTTCAATCAACGAAGCTGATGTTTTGTGCCTTATATCAGAAGCAATATCAACAAACAGCATTAAAAGAGTCAAAGAAACACTTCGTGTTATCGCAGAGATATTTGATGTCGAACCAGGTACAAACATCGATACACTTAAGTATCAAATCACACACATTGTGCTCCTTAACAATGTCATTGCTAATGGTGATGATGAAATATTGAAGTTGTTAGTTTCAATTATTTGCAATGTTCAGAGACTTAAATTAGTTCCAGGGATATCCCAAAGAATCCATTTCGAGCTTGTTATGCAGAACATCACAATAAGATGCTGCACACATGATGCTGCAATCTCTCTCGCATATTTCGCCAATACTTACGGTTCAGGCATTCTTCCTTTGTGTCTTTATGTTGCAATGAATGTCGATGACACTGCAATGTTTGATGTTTTCCAGACATTGAAGCCACAAACGTTGACAACACACAGCCGCATGTGGGTCATTGCTTCTGTCACAAGATCATCTTCAGACATTAGATCTAAAGCATTGAACTTCTTGATCGATTGCGATGATGATTGGAGTGATACAATTGCTACGATGAGCGTTGTTAACACAGCTTTAGGCGAAGATGCCAATAACATGATCTCAGATTTGTTGGTTTTATTGGGAAGAAGACTTTTGGAGAACGAAAATGGTGAAAAGATTGAAACTTTCTTCACATTGGCAAAGAACGCAATCTTCTTCCACACAAATCAAAAGAGTGGTCCATTATCAAAGGAATTCTCAACATCTCCATTTTTCGTTGAACCAGATGAAAGCGATGAAATTGATTCACAGAACAATGCATTCGAAATTATCAGAGCTCGTTCTATGATGTCAAGAAGCTTCATTTTCGTTAATCGAAGCAACGAAAAGATCGAAGATGAAAATGACTCTGATATCGATATCATTTCCAATTCTCTCGCGAAATCAAAGTCCGAAAGCAATGTTGCAAGCGATTTACCAAAGATCGATGTCAAGAAACGCAGAAGCAGTGTCGATGAAAACAAACCATTGTCTCCACATTTAACATCAGCTTTCTTGTTCAGACCTCCAACAGAATCAAAACTTAATTTCTCGATGAATGAGTTCTATCAGAAGCTCGAAAACTTCGCAAAACGTGGACATGAATACGCTTTCTCAATAAGAAGAGATAAGAACGGAAGATGGCTTGACATTGAAATTGCTCATCAATTCTTTAATCTTTACTTAAAGAAACCATCACCGTTTCATCTTCCAACAGTTTTAATGATTTTGATTGTTATGATTCATTATCAGCACTTAAATGCGGAGAAAATATTAAAGAGTCTAAATCCAACAACACAACAGATCAAGAACAACAAAGTTTACTTCCAAGCTTTGAAGTTTGAGATCCAAAAACTTGGTCTTAAGACAGAAGCGAAATTCATGACAATTCATTTCCACGAGAAATCTAAATTCGACTGCTTTGAGTTATTCGCCAATTCCATTTCACCAATAGATCAGCAGAGAGTCTTCAGGACAGCGGAAACAATTCGCAAAGACAACTTAAAGATGGTTGAATTACAGGGAGAATTCATCAACTTCGAAAATGCGGAAAACATCGGATTCAGTTTGAAACAAGCTTCACATTTGATACAAGAAGAGCAAAAGATGCAGAGACGCATACAGAAGCTATGGCAGGGACTATGGTCAGCGATGACGATGCCTTTAGCATTGTGGGAAGGCGCTGCTCCGAAGAAAGTCAACATGAATTACGCGAGAGACTTCAGGCTTTGCGCTCATTATGCAGCAATCAGACAGAGAATCAACAGAAACATATTGACATCAAAGAAGCCATCACATATGCAAACAGGATTCGATTGCGTTTACATCAATACATTCAGCGAAATGCATGGAACAGTCAGTGTTTCTCGGAATGAAATCGTTTTAAGTCTCGACACAGGAATCAAAACAATCAGCGCTGATAAGATTAAATACATTGTTTCTGTTATGTTCAGGAAACGCCACGCATTGGAGGTCATAAGACGCAATGGAATCATTGTTATTATTATTGTTGATGAAATTCAGGAATTGTTGACATCTCTCAACACAAATATGCAAGGAATTGATTACATTAGCCAAAATGTTTCTGCTCCAGATGACTTCTTAGTTAAAGCCAAAATCACTGAACAATGGTTGGAAGGAAGAATGTCGAACTTCGAGTATCTGATGCTCGTCAACATTGCTGCAGGACGCGTTTTCTACGATACAGCAAATTATCCAATATTTCCATGGGTCATCACAGACATGAAGAGCAATAACATCGATACAAATGACAGCAAGATTTATAGAGATCTCCGCAAATCAATGGGATTATTTAATGATGAAAGAGTTGCAGAACTTCATTCTCTTCATCATGATTATTTGTTCGACAAATCATATTCTACTGCAGAGTCAATTAGTTCATTCCTCGGCGGCAACATAAAGATATCTGAAATGCTCAATATCTCAGAGATGAACAACTTCGAGCTTACTCCTGAATTCTTTTCTTATCCAGAAGCTTTCACTGATATTCAGCTCCCTCCATGGGCTTCTTCTCCTGTCGATTTTGTTTACAAAAACAGAAAAGCACTCGAATCTGTTATGGTTTCAGCAACTCTTCATATTTGGCTGAACACTGTTTTCGGTCTCAAGAAGCCTCTGTTTTCGCCGAAATTCCAGCAAGCAAATGGCGAAGACTTCATAATGAAGAATGGAACACTTCCTCCAATTATTTTCAGCCAACCAAATCCAGGAAGAACAATCGATTTCCCGGCTCCAATCATTCAAGAAACAACAGTAATCGAAACAGATTCTAGAATGGTTTCTTTCGTTTCTGCTCATTTCGAGTCCTCGAAACTGATCATCAGATTTGTTTTGCGAAATGGCATCCTGAAGCAATATTTCTTCAATGGATCTTCATTCCAATCTTCTGGTCAGGATATTGTCTTCGACAAGAACAATGTCTCTGAGACAATTTCATCTTCATCATTCGAACTGACAGTCACAGAGACACGTCTTGGAATTTGCAGCGCATCAGGAAGCTCTCCATATGTCGAAGTCATCGGCAGAAATCGAACATTCAGAACTCCATTCGGTTTAATTAGAAGTATCTCAGGCAGTGGAAGATACATCAGCGCTGTTTGCACAGATATGACAACGAGAATCTGGAATATAGAAAACGAAGGCGTTTCATATGTTGCATCATATCGCGATTATACAATTTGCAGCACTGTTTCTGAAGATTATGGAATTGTTGTTTCCGGAACTCGCGACGGCACAATCCAGATCTGCAGTCTCGAAGGAAGTGTCATCAAAGTTATTTCGCTTGGCAACAGAAAGCCATTAAGAGTTATTGTTTGTCCAGGATCAGGTTCAATCTGTGTCTTAAGTGAACGCACAGATGACATTACTCGCCAGAAGGATTTAGTTGTTCTTTCAATCAACGGTATCTACATCGGATATGTTGATGTTCCAAGTATCCGCTGCTGGTCTGCATGGGAGGATTGGAGCGGAATCGATTATATTGCACTCGCAACAGATAAGAAGAAGATTGTCAAACTTGAAGTTAACAATCTCGAATGGCACAAAGACAAAATTCGCTGTGAGATCAATCCAGTTTCAATGCAGTATTGCCGCGATGCAGGTATCTTAGTTCTCGTTGATGATGACGGTGTTGTTCAACTTACCCCAATTTGTTAATTTTATTTTGTTATATTCATAATAAATTGTTTATTTATCGTTTATTCACTTTCACCAATGAATACGAACAAATCAAATCTAATTACTGTCTATAACTCTGTAAGTTTAATTACCCGAATGACCTATTTCTGTAATATTGCCTGAACTCAATACAGGCTTTGGCATCGATCTTGAGCCATCAATCATTTTCAGTGGTTGAAAACGATACATTGCTGTGATGAATCGGTTGTCCTGTGCGAATAATATTATCGAATTTCGTCAATGTCCTGAAATGAAGGAGGATCCTTCAGACACTTCCATAGCCGTAAAAAGAAACACCGGCATAGTATCCATTGCTGCCAGTGCCTCTTCAATCTTGATTATCAGTGTCATAACCAGCAACGCCAAAAGTTCCTTGAACTTGTAAATGAAATGTTATTTTTTTTTTTTTTTTTTTTTTTTGAAAATTATTTTTTCCTCTCTCGACACTGAAAGTTATATACTTGTCTCGGTTCCAAATATCAGATTTATAGATCTGTCTCTATCAAGAGTTCAGCAATTTACAATTGGTACCTTTCAAGCTTGTTCTACATTATAAACAGTTCTTTCACCAAATATGACGAAACTCTTTAATTTATGTTTTTTTTAATTGTGAATCTCTTAATTATTTATTTTCCCTGCTTCATTGGAAGTAATTGAGAACAGGATATTTTATCATTGCAAAAAACTAAAGCGGATATATTACACAGGAACAAACGATTTTATTTCTGGAATAATAGTTATTGTTGACCATCATTATCCGGATGATACATTTTCGAATATACCTATTCTTCGAAAAAGAAACAGTCGTGATATTCAAATTTGAGTTTTGAGTTATTTGTATAGAGCTCAAACTTTGACATCTTGAAAATGTTCCAATCTTAATGATCGAATCGGCAATATTTAGAGATTTGATTGTTGATTCATCAAAAACTGAATTCGAAATTTCTTGAACATTTTGAGGAAGTAATACTGAATTTAACTTTGGAAATTATTAAAGAGGCCAACATTTAATATCGTTAAATGAAGGCAATTTGTTAAATCAACATCTTCAATGTTTGTTTCTGAAAAACAATATGATTGGAGATCTGTGAGTGATGAATCTGTCTCAAATGAGACTGTTTTTATCGTAGATTTGCATAAGAAGAAAGCAAATTGTTTTGCACTTCCCGCTTTGATTGTTTCAATGGATCTCGGAACAACGAAATTCTGAACGCCAGAATGAAGCTGTAATAGAACTCTCTTTGTTGCATCTGAATCATATTTTACTCCATCAGACATTGAATTTCTTTTTTGTTAATTCTCATATAGTCTTTGAAATGTTTAAAAATTTTTGAACATCAAGGTAAATTATATCTTTTCGATCACGAAAATCATCATTACTTTGGCCACGTATATAATCCGTATCAAAATACTGAGCTTATATATATGCAGTATTAATGAAATCATTGGACGACAATCAAAACACATTCATACGACTTAGTGTTATTATTATGATCAAAGTATCCCTTTTAACAAAGGTTTTGAAAATCAATTTCGACCCTACTTTTCACTCAATTCGCAAAAAAACTTAATAACTTTTTGAGTTTGTGTTTTTATACCAAAAATTTTCATTTTTTTAAAAAAATGCGAAATAAACGAATTTGAAACAAAATAAATAGATAAATTAGATGTTTCATTAGATAAATCAAAATAGTATGAAAAAAATGTTTTGACATGTAAATTGCTCGTAAAGTGACAAAATAGTTCAAAAACGCGACATTTGTCGGTTTAAAATTAATGAGTGTTGATGACATTCAGTACTCAGAGAAGTACTACGACGATGTCTACGAATACCGCCACGTTATTCTTCCGAAGGAGATCAGCCGCAAAGACCCGAAGGACCATCTGCTTTCTGAAGAAGAATGGCGCGCATTAGGTATCCAAATGAGCCCTGGATGGGTCCATTACCACCGCCACAACCCAGAACCGAATATTCTTTTGTTCCGTAGAGAGCACCACGGAAATGTTCCAAAAGGAGCCATTTAATTGATCAAATTCAAGATTTAACCCTCTAATGCAGCAAAATTTTCTACATGAAGTGTTTGTAATCAATATAATGCATATTAACTCCTCGACCAATATATTAAAATAAAATATTAGACTAATTATCCTATATATGTGACAGCATTCTTATTTTTACCTCAAATTCTATTAAATTTATTGATTAGAACCATCAAAATCCAATTAATATTATTTGAAAATGTATTTTTTTGAGAAACAAAGTTTAAATATTATAAAATTTGATTTACGAGTTTATAAACAGAATATTTATATTGTAACATGAGTTGATAGATAAATTAATGAAATTAATTAAAATAATTAACAACGAGGCTTTGGTTCTATAGTATTCTCAAGGGCCTTAAGTTGCCGTTCAAACTTTTCAGCAATTTTCTTTCTGTATTGTTTCAATGATGGTGTTAAAAGTCCATTTTGTGGTGAAAATTCTTCGTGACTGATAATCACTCCTTTAATCATCTCGAAACCATTCAGTTTGTATTGTTTTCCTATTTGATCGAACTGCTCTTGAATGTATTTCTCGTCAGCAGCGAATCCAGGCTGCAAAACAACGACAGCTGAAGGGAATCTCGATGTCATTCCTGCGTGAATGTAAAGTTGCAAAATTCCGGGAACTTGCATGTAAACATTAGAAAGCTTCTGGATCGATATATATTCGCCTTGTGATAGCTTCAGAATTTCCTTCCTTCTTCCAATCATTTGCAATTGTCCTGTTTCATTTAATCTGAAGATATCACCTGTCTTAAACCAACCATTCTCAAAGTTGTTTGTTTGCTCTGTTTCGTTATGATAATACTCTTTGATGACTCCTGGGCCTCTGACAAGTAATTCTCCTTCATTGCGATTAGCGTAATATCCCATTTCTTCAACATCAATGAATTTGACTTCTCCGCAAGCGAATGGTGTTCCGCAGTTTCCATTTAAGCAATCTAAAGCTGATTGTCCTGTTATAGGACCTGTTGTCTCTGTTAATCCATAGCCAATCAAAAAATCGCAGTTAAAAGCAATTCTCAAGAAATGCTGTAACTCAGGAGGAATGTAAGAACCGCCTCCAACTAATAATCTGATTCTTCCTCCCATCGCTGCTCTCAATGGATTGAAAATTAAATCTAAACCAGGGAATTTCTTCATTCTCATCGTGTTTAACATCACCGATTTGACAGAAAATGCCGCATTAAAAATTGCTCTAACAATCGCTGGTTTTTTGTTGAGTTGAGCAATAATTCCATCATGAATCCTCTCGAAGACTCTTGGAACACCAATGGCGATTGTTGGCTTTAAAAGTTTAAATTCTTCTGTTAATCTTTTAAGATCACCTGAAAAGAAACCAATTGATCCCAAAACTTTTATGCCAACAACATGCATGCAGGACTCGAATATGTGCGCTAGAGGGAGATAAGAAAGCATAGAATCAGATGGTTTGAAGTCCAAGCAATACATAATGATGGAATTCGATGTTGCAATCAAATTAGAATGCGTGATAATGCATCCTTTTGTATTTCCTGTTGTTCCTGAAGTAAACATGATGAAAGCAGGAGAATCGGGTTGCGGAGATCTGTAGGGGAATCTGTCTGTGAATTTCAACAAATCATCGAATTTGTGGAAATGAATTTTGTGATTTTTGTATTTTTCGATGTCAATTGGACTCAGCTCAGCGTCAATGACGATTAAATCGGTAACACAACTGTCAGGTTTGATGTTTTCCAATAATGTCTCAACTTTCGTGCTAATAATAAAAATATGTGTTAGGTGTGCGAATTCGATAATGTAAAGCATAGATTCGATTCCAAATGTGTCATATATGGGAACAGGAATGTATCCATAAGCGTAACACGCGTGTTGAGCGAGAACCCATTCCATCTTGTTATAAGACAGAATTCCGACGTTAGACCATATCTTTTGGATCGACTGAGTCATCCATGAACCGACAGCATCTCTGTATTGGCAAAATTGAACTCGATTTATGAATTTGTACTCATTTCCCCATTTTCCATTCTCAAAAACGCGAGATCCGTAAAGAGGAAGGTCGGGAGCAATAGATTTTGTGTATTCCATCAAATCAAAGACAGTTCCAACTTGTGGTGCATCAATATAGCGAGCAATTGTTTTATTCGTTGAATATCTGCCGACAATCGGTGACCGCATCACTTTGGTCTCTCCATCATTCGCTGGATTATCATCTAAAACAGTCGAATAATCACTTCCCATGTAACAACAAGAACTACATCAAATCCATGATTTTATATAGTTTTATCAATGACAAAGGCTAAAACACATTTTTAACGGGAAAAAAGTTCAACCAAAAAGTAGGTCAACTCTAACTAAAGCCTCTTACCATAAATGAGAATAGAGGTATTGTTCGATTCATGGCCTAAATGTTGGTTGTTGCACTGATAATAATATGCTTCCTTTCTTTTTGGAATTAAAAATAATATCTTAAAAATTAATGTTATAAGACGCAATTAGTTAATTCTTACACAACATGCATGCTATATGCAGTGTCATTATCCTATAATTACTCATAAACTCCTAAAATTGACCAAAATATGATTTCAATTTCGCTATTTTAATGAGTATTTACCAAATTTTTATGTATTTATGTTATCAAGATGCAAATTCTAATATCATACTTACATTGTTTAAGAAATTATGTATTTTTATGAAAGTTAAAATATTTAGTTAACTAAGACTAGTTAAAAGTAAAAGTTGTATCAAACAATATTAAAGTAGTTGTAATATTTATTAGCATCTGTTGAAAGCATCAAATCGTCGTTTTTAATTGATAAATTTGCATATTCACGTAAGATGATTTATTTTTGCTTTGTTAGTAGTTATATCTTATCTATAGGGCCTCTATAATGAGCCTCTTGAACCTTGTTGGAATATTTAAAGTTTTTCGCGATGTGGGAACTAAACTTTCTTGGAAAACCTGGGAATAACCTTAAATGGCTTGGAATAACACTCGAGATTAAACATGTTTTTTTAGAGGGAAGTTGATGTTAAATCTCCCCAATTATTTAAAATTTCCTGGAACTTGATTCCTGGGGTGGTTAAAATAAAGCTTCATTTAAAAAGCAAAAAAAGAAGTTTATATATATTGTTTATCCTCAGAATTATTTTGGACTTTTTCAGTAAAATTTGAATATAGCATAATATATACAGTAGAAAAGTCCGATCATTTTTGTGTCACGTTTGTGATTTTTCTGAACTTTACAGTAAGGTTATAAAATTTTTATGATATATTTGGCATCTATACTATATGCTGATTCTAAATTTCTATTTATTTTATGCTAATAGGCACTTTTTCAGAGTGGGGTTACTTCTAACCAACTTTTTTCCTTGAATTTTTTTTCTCGTTTACTCTTTTGAGTTTTGCGATTTTTAACGAGTGACCCCCTTATAGATCTGATCTGATCTGATAAAACATTTACGTGCTTTTCTGTGGTTCTGTTTACAGTGGTATCAATAATATCTCTGCAAACAAAGACCAAGCCGCTCATCCAATATTATTTTGCTTAAACAAACACTATCTTGTATTGGAAGATGATGGAAGCTCTTCTCTTATCTTATCTATTGTAGGTATAACTGCATGTTAATAATATAGATGTAGCCTATATTAAATCGCAGAATTTATAAATATATTAACAAAATCAATTATAATTAATACATTCATAAACAGTGTGATTATAGATTATTATTTTAAGAATATGAGACTCTGTTTTTGTATTTTTTAAAAAGCAATAATTTAACATATTTAGTATTTCCATTTATTTTAATAAGAAATTGGTGCTTTTCAGGGTGTTCTGAGTATGTTTATAGCATTTGCTTGTCTATTTAACTTGAGGATCTCCATGTCTCCATGAGATTTCAGCGAATTTCGACATGTAAAATAACGAAAGTCACTATTTCCGACACTTATTATCTAATATTTGTCGTGTAAAGTCGAAAATTTGATATGTAATATTACCAATGAGCAAATTTTATGTGAATTTGAGAAAGCACAATGTTATGTATGCTCGATGTATGGGTAAAAAAATGCTATTTGACTTCATATTTTTTCTTTTCTATTTTTTGATTTTTGTAGGGGAACTCTCGCAAAAATAAGAGAGCGAACGCTATAATTTTTCATCAGATTCGTCCAGGAAGAGGTTTTACTCGTTAAAAATCGCAAAACTCAAAAGAGTAAACGAGAAAAAAGTGGAGCCAATTTTTTTGCCAAATGTGAGCTTTTTGGATTCAAAAAATGAGTGCTAATCCAGAAAGGAACTTAGACATCGATGTTCAACCACTTTAACATCCTCTTCTTCACATTCTGTTGCCCGCATTGAAGAACGAAGAGTGTTAATGGTACCACTTCGTTACAATATGCGTGGACACCATTGAAATCAGGAAGAACGAGGTTCACCATCTCCTGATGAATATTATTTCAGTGAAGAACCAAAAATACAAGAAAAGCCACAACTTTAGCTATAAGCACTGATAATATTCAACATATGTACGAAATATACAATAAATATCAATTAAATCTATAAAATTTTATTTTTGACTTTCAATCCACCAATCTATCATTCTACGAGAGATGCTGAGCTTCGGAGGAATCTCAGGAAGGTCATCTTTAGTAAACCAATCGCCAGTTAACAACTCAGATTCTTGAATCTTGCATTCACCTGAATCATAGTCACAAACAAAAGCAACCATCAGCTGAGATGGATATGGCCATGTCTGGCTGCCGAAATATTGAAGATTTTTAACTTTGAATCCTGTTTCTTCCATAATCTCTCTCTGAGCACACTGTTCCAGAGTTTCACCTGATTCAAGATATCCTGCAACGTTTGAGTAATAAACGCCGCGATGAGATTTTGATCTTACCAAGAAAATCTTGTTTTCGTTCCTAATGAGTACAATGATGCAGGAGAAGACTATTGGATGGCTGGAGAACTTGCACTCGGGGCATAAACGCTTAATTGGACCTTTTGCTTCCATTTTTGCACCACAAGCAGGACAAAAGTTGCTTGTTCGGTACCAATGGACGTATTGATAGCACTTTCCTGCTGCCAAGGAAAGATTTTCTTCGATTAAAGAATATGAAGCTCTTAAATCAGACATTGTGATCTGTTCTGATTCAGGAATTGGCTCTTTTAAGTCGTATGCTTTGCATGTTTTATCGTTTAATGTCAAAACATTTTGATGAATGTAAGTTTCTGTTGAAATTTCAGTCGGAGGATCGTGTTGGAGAGGAATTGTGTAGCTGCTGCCAACTTTCTTGAGAAGGAGAGTATTTTTGTGAAACAAGAACCAATAATATTCTTCTGTTGATTGAGTTTCACCCATTTTTTAAGGGTTTGCTCTGCGACCAAAAATCCCCTCAATTTTTGAGAGGACAATGCGGATAATCGTTTTTCCCAGAATATATATTGATATTTTGTGCAATATTTGAATCGATAAGGAAATGAGTAATTTTGCATATGATATCTCCATGCATATTCTAATCTTATCTCGTTAAGTTTTTTCTTTATGTTCATTAGTATCCCACATTTCAAGACGTTCTCCAGAATACTACAAAAAATTAGAGATTTTGATAAATATTTGCATATTAAACCCGGATTTGTATCTAAAACAAAAATAAAAATTATATTTTGCGACGATAGATCCTTATTTGGTAGGAGCGGACCTTTAAAAATGAACTCAAATTGAATTAGTTTAAAATCCTATGTCTTTAGTTGTGATTTTTGAGATCTCCACAATGTGGAAATGCTATTCATCAAGTTTTTAGACTTTTTGTTTTTCAATTTTGTGACACGTTGATGAATGTCTTTGATCGTCTAAATATAAACTTTTATGTCTATTTATTAGTATCAACGATTATCACCAAATTTAATTTGTGTCGATGATAATGAACGAATAAAAAACTTTTTCTTTATATTGCAATGAAAGGGAAGAGAATGAGATAAGAGAAACGAGATGTTTGTATGTTGTGACATGTGATCATTGGCGCACAGACACGAAGAGAACGTTGACTAAGCTTAGAGACGGAGACGAGGCTGTCGCGGAATGTCTTGTT
>JALKBU010000485.1:0-37170 GCA_023091735.1 Trichomonas tenax
TCGAAATCAACCAAAAACAAAAATAACAAACTGTTACTAAACCAATCGTACAATATATTTTTAAAATTAACATTAATCCACAAATGATTTAAAACCGTTATATAATCAGGTTAAGAAGAACGAGACCAACCCTTGGGTCGGGCTCATTTATCCTAGCCCGAAGCTGAGCTTGCTCAGCGGGATGGGCTCATTTGTGTGTGTGTTAATCTTGTAAGCCACTCATTAAAAACGTTTTGCAAAATTTTTTGAGGAATTGCCTTGCAAATTTTCTCCACTTTTTCTAAAACCTCTTCGCCAGACTCATATGATACTCCTTTTAACCTAAGTTTGATATCACCGAATAGGTAGAAGTCTGAGGGTGCTAGATCTGGTGAATAAGCTGGGTAAGGAAGGATATTGATGCCGTTGCGCTCGCAAAAATCTTTGATACATTTTGCAGTATGGGGTCTGGCATTGTCCATATGGAGATGGATGATTGTTTGACGACTCCTGCTCTTCGACTTGTACATAAGAACGATCCGTTGGAATATATTGTTAATAAAGTATGTGCTGCAGAACTTGACACCCTTTGGAAGAAGATCTATGAAGAGGATCTTATTCCGTGTCCATACAATTGTCAACATGCACTTTTTTGACGAAATCATCTTCTTTGGCCTTGTTGGCGGTTTTTCATTCTCCTGTACCCAGATGCTATCATAACTGTACTAGAAATAAAACCAGGACTCATCAATGGTTATAGTTATGTGTCGCTTGCGTTTCAGTTTTGCACTCAGCTCATTGTGAAGTTCAGCTGCAAGTTCAACCCGATTTTTTTTCATTTCAGGGTCTAACTTGTGTGGCATCCATGTTAAATGTTTGTTTTTCATCTGCATTATACCCGTAAGGTAATCATAAATCGTGCTCTTTGGAATCTTTGTGAGCTTGGCCAACTCATGCACTGATGCAAATGGCTGTTTTTCCAGTGCTTTGAGAATCGCCCTAATGATTAATTGAGACGGACTGATTTTGTCAGATTTTGCTCCGGGCGGACTTTCAATTTGCAATCTTTTTCTCTGGAGGATCCTGCACACTGTAGAGTAGCTAGGACAACTGTCGGGGAAGAACTGTTTCAGTTCTTCCATAATTTCTTTCTTTGTTAGGTTCTTGGCGTCGAGATAATAAACAATCAATTTGAATTCCATTAAAAAAATGAAAAATAAACCGACCTTAACGTCAAAAAATTGGGGTAATTTTTACAAAACAAGGTCGAACATGATATTAGAATATAATTCAGGGCTTGATATTACTATATGTTTAATTGCATCATTAGCTCTATATGTGGGTGTTAGTTGCAGGTTTCTATCATATTCGTGCCTTGAGATACGCACGCACCTCCGGACACCCTATATATTATTAAAACCAATTTCATTTGGTAGATATTTCTCGTTAATAGGATATCCCAACGAGTGTGAACATATTGGTATAGGATGAACATATCTAATCTCTATTTGCATTGATTCCTTGTTTCCTTGTATTCAAATAGAATTAAGATGTTGTCTATTCATGAAAACAAAAAGATTTGATATTTACAAATTAAACTGAAATTCAATTAGTTTTGATAGTATCTAATAAGTAACCAAGTAAATGCAATTATTAATCTATGATGTAATTATATGATGCTGCAGTACATATTTTTTTATCTTCATTAACATTAATCCAATATTAACTATAAAACCAATGCTTTTTATTTAAGTCTAAAGCGCAAAACAGTGTATCACAAATTTTAAAAGCAATCCATCGTTGTTTTTATGATATGATTGATGAAATCATCAAGAAATGCGGTGATGAAATTTCATTACATTGGAATAGTTAGATTTATCATTTCATATCAAGAAAATAGATATATTACATATCACTTAATATATCCATACTATTAAATCTTCTAATACACCTTATCAATGCATCAAATTTGGCAATATAATTCAATCATTTCTCAACGAATGAAAATAGGTCACTTATTATGTTATTTATGTTATTAAATGAATACCATAACTATTGGATATAATTTATGGCATTAGAAGTATATATTTATATTACTCAAATTTAAGAATAACATTCACTACTTTGTTTTATTCAAAATCATATCAACTTTATTGATTTTCTCATTATATATCATTTTTTAACATAACCATTCCAACAACTATATATCATATAAGCATTCAGACATTCTATCAATAAAAGAAATCATAGGTATAGATTTTATTGCTGAGATATTGTAAATTTGTTCTAAAAACAAGTTTTATAGCTTTGGCAATTATAGGATATCATTAAATTTTCCAGTTAAAGTTAATTATAGAACGATAGGAAACGTAAAAGGAAAATTCAAATTTGATAAAAATTATAAAATGAAAAAGGTCAAAATTTTGTGAAAATAGGATCTCCAGACTATCTAGTTATCAAAAACACAACAAAAATAGAAAAGAAATATCTGGTCAAACAGTTTTTTTTGTCAATAAAAAAATGGGATTTGTTGCTGCTTTCTTTCTATTATCAAGCCTCGTTTCGTCTCTTCAGGCAAATGATTCGAGGCTCAAAATCGGTATTCTAAAGGCAGCACCAACCTGCGATAAATGGGTCGAAGATAACAACTGGATATACGCACATATCGTTGCACGCGTCGAAGGAAGGGAAGAACCAGTCTTAAACACATACACCGACAAACCAATGTACTTTATGGTGAACAATACTAAATTTATCTCTGGATTTAACCTCGGACTTCGCGGTGCTTGCGAACACGAGACTCGTAGGATCACCATTCCGCCGGAGCTCGCGTATGATGATAAGTTTGTCGATGGTTTGTTCGGACCAAAGGCAACTTGGACTGTCGATGCGGAAGTTCTTGAAATTCTGAAAGATGTTAGCATATAAGTAAATTGTAATTCTATAAAGACAAATACTAAGTTATATGTGTTCTACTAAATCTAAATTTCTTTAAAATTTCAGTTTATATAAAATTATGAAATCTAATCAAACTTTAGCCTTTGATTATAAAAATCTATACACCTAAACTATGCTTCTTATATTTTTTATATATTTTAATTATATTTTTATAAAATATTAAATATCAAAGTCATGCGTTTAAGAAATGTATAAATAATAGCTTTTAAGTCTATAAACATTGGCTGTTTGATTAATTACATAATATTCTTGATTGTTTCCTTGAGATGATAAGTCTTCGTCAGGTTGTCATAATCAGCAATCTTACGAAGAACCTCGGTAATTGATGCTTGATCCTGTTCGACAACTCTCGAAAGATCCTGGATATTCCATTCGTCAGCTTGCTTGAATTGGTAGAGAAGACGTTGCCTGAGCTCATCCTTGCTGATGCGAAGATTGCGCTCCTTGTATTCTCTCTTGTTTTCGGCAACAAATCTTGCTTTGACTGTTTCCTTGCCTCCGCGCTGAATAATCTTTGATTTTTTGTCAACTTTAACCTCATCAACCTTGTTCTTGAATGAATTGCACTGCTGAAGCAAATCGAGGTTATCTGCTGTTATTCTGCCTGTGCTGCTGACTTTTCCTGCAATTCTCACGTAGCCAGAATCCGGAGCCGATGTAAATAAATACTGAGACTTAAGCGATGATTGAGGATCCATTTTAATAGTAAATGAAGGCGGGACAATTTCCAAGGGAACAGAAAATCTCATTCCTTGGTTAAAAACGATATCCATTTCAACCTTACCATCTGGATAGTGTTTAATTGTGATATTGCCGACTTGGCCCGAGTGTTCCAACGTTTGGAAGGAATCACGAAGAAATTCTGGAATTCTGACTAAGTAAGCTGGTTCATTGGCTTTTGTTGTGTCCAATGCGGAGTACTGTGGAGCCTCTGTGATTGGTTTTGGAAGATCTTCTTTCTTCACGTACATTTACAAAAATGTAACAAATTTTAACAAAATGAGAATGATTACGTGACCTTTACATGACAAAATACAATTATATATGTCATTTTTTCATTTCAAAATATCTCGTTTACACGTCATAAGCACACCTTACATGACGCTTTTATATATCACATTTTCGAGCCAATTATATTTGACATCCAAAGTTTTATCTTCAATAAACACAGCATCAGGATATTTCTATTACACTCTTACAAAAAAATTAGATAATAAAATTTTGATATAACAAAAGTTACTCATATACACAAACACATCTACTTAGCTTTGGTTTTATCTAAATCTTCGAAGTAAATACCACTTTTGAAAATAATAAAATTTCCGAAAAACATCCAAGTAATGATTGTATTACATAACTTCATTTGAGTTAATCCCATTCTTCAGTTCCGTTTGTTTTTTTTTTTTTTTTTTTGAAAAATAATTCGTTTCCATTATTACTGAAAAAGAAAAAAGATAAAGCATTTTATTGTATTACTTTTATTCTTTTTTCTACATTTTTAAAACGTTGCTTCAGATCCTGATTATTTTAATGAATCATGAAGTCTCTGAAGCATATTGTCTTTGATTCTTTCGATTTGATCAATAGAGAAGTTCTTAATACGGTTAACGAATTTGACTTTCAAATCTTTGTCTGGATTAAACTTTGCGATGTATCTTTCTGTTAATTCCTTCTTTGCTTCTTGGAGCTCTTCATCGTCATCTTCAGGAATTCCTGCTTCCTTCCAGAGGTCTTCAATTGTAATTACTTCTGTTTTCGCATTCAAAAGTTTCATTGTTTCCTTCATGTCTTCCTCTTCTATGTCTTCCTCTCCAAGGATTATCTTCTTTTCCTCCTCAATCTCAGCTAAAGCAGCATCAACAGCGTTCTCAGCCATTGGAAAAATGCTTCACTTCACCAGCCGCCAATTTTTGAATATTTTTGGATATTTTGACAATTTTCGGAATTTTATCACGTAAAGTGAAAAATTTTCGATTATTGCCATTAACACTAAATTTTTGACATTATTTTAATTTCTGTAAAAATATTTTTCAACTAAGTGAATTGATTTGCATTTTGTAACTCAAATCATTGCCATGTTTCAAATTTAAGCTTCCTAACTTGAGGTCTCAAAACAAAACATAAGTTTTCGGCTGTGTTTTCGATTATTGTAAATATAAAAATTTTACCATCTATCATTTAATCAATGCGTACAAAATATTAATTTACATGTCATTATTTACAAAATGTTTTTTTATATCAAGCTGAGGACAAGTCAATGAAAGCAAGAACTATGTCAACATACTGGGTATTTTTGTTGCATTAATCAGAAATAAAATTAAATTTGTTGATTAATAGTTGAAATTATATGGATTTGTGATTGTAGCTTGTAAGCTCCATTGCTCTATATCTTAAATACCTGCTTTGAAGGTAAAATTCTTAACATTTCAAATAAAAAGTGATCAGGTAGTATCTTTTTGTACTTTAGAACACCTCGTGCTCATGAGCATTACATGAGAGCAAACATACTTCGTGTTTGGTTATATTTAAAAAAAAATATAAATTATGATGAATATTCTCGATATTTTCGAATGAATTGGGTGGAATTTGTTAACTGCATAGCTTAAGTAGTAAATTGGCTAACAAATTATTACCTTAAAGCGCAAAATGAGAAAAGCAAAATGCTTGCTAGCGCTTTGTGTTTTCTATCACTTTTAGGTTGCCCTTATGTTTTCGAAAATTACCCTTTTAGCAGATATATAGACTTACATGCATGCGGCAATGCTGTATTCAGAATATTTCCGGAAAACTCAAACCGAAAACCAACCGTGTTTTCGGTTATTTGAGAGAAAACATGACGATAGACATGTTTTATGTTTTGTCACTTTTGGTTTAGCATGCTTTTCATGCTTCTTTTTTATCGCGATATTTGGCGAAATTTTGATTTTCACTCAAAAATAATGCACTTTCACACCAAAATTGGGGTATTTTAGCAGAGAATTTGGAAATCAAAAATTGAAATATGAGAAAAATCAAATTAGGTAATGAAATTTGTATTATGTTCCAATAATAGTGAATGTTCTATGATATAAAAAGCCTTATCATTCAGTATTTCACGCTAAACATTTACTATTAAAAAATCATAACTTTGGATTTAGATGGAAATGAACTTAAATATGACCCTGTAAATAAAAAGTCATGGTGTCCTAGATGTGCAATATAATATAAATTTATTTTTTTATCACTTACTAAATTAGTGACGCACCAGCGCTACCAGCACCAGCAGCAACAAAATGGGACGATGATTATGTTTACAAAGGAACTAAGGACATACAATACGTAGACGAAATACCTCCACCGGAGATTAAAAAGAGAAAGGCAAGAGGAAGAAAGGGAGCAGATGAACTTTATAAAATTGTTAGTTCTAAAATGGCACGTGACATTAATAGAAAAGCAGATTGGACAGCTGAGGTGCCATTCGCTGCACGGAATAAAAAGGACATAGCAAGAAACGACGGAGTCCAAAGATATTACGGACGACTTGAGGACTATGATGATGATGGAATTAGGAATGAATTCGTCATTAGAAAAGGTAGTAGTTCCGGACCAGTTGTAGCAGTCAATGGATACACTACGTCGAAGAGTGATTATCCTTGGAGGAGGGATTAATATAACCATTACCCGACAAAGGAGGAAAGAAAGAACGTGAGCATGCAGGATTTCATCGATAACAAGTACAGCGCGACGTATAAGGATGATAACATGACGGTTCAAAGTTACAGGTTAGATCCTGAAGAGGACAGAGATACTAAATGGATTTTAGACCATAAGGGATACACTAATCCTGTGCCAAAGGATAAAACACCTTATAAATTATTTACCGATATCATTCACAAACTAATCGGCGATATTATACTTAAGGACTGCGCGGGCGGCGATGTGGAGGAAGCGAAGAGAGTTAGGAAGGATTTGACTCTTAAATCAGGAAGTGGCATGTGATTCGCTTTCATCCTTCCAAACACAAACAATCCAGCATTATGGCTCAGAAATGATGATACAGTATATTTTAGAGGATCTTATCAAATTCTCGATAATGACCCTCTTCAGATGAAGAATAAAAATTACAAATTGTTTGATTATAAAGATGATATTTCTTTCTATCAGATTCTATCATGTGTGAACACGTTTGCAGATGAAATATGTTTTCACTTATAGCTTGGACATCAAATTAAACACAATTTTTATAAACTTTTCTTCTTTTTGGTGCAAATGTTTTAAATATCATATTATTAAATAAACACGAATAATGGATATAAGATTTAATTTATGATTTATGATATTTTAAGCCGTTGTCTCTAAAATTGAAAAAAAATTATTAATCTTTTATCAAAATTACAAAATATGTTAAAAATATCAAAATGAATGTACCTAGAGGGTTTGCATGTATATAATTATTCTTTTTGTAAAAAAGAAAAAACATTTGCCTAAAAAAATCAAAAAATAAACCTGTGTTTTTTCTCAAATTCTCTGATTAAATATAATGCCCACCATATTATGATTTTGCAGGTTAAGTTGTGGGACAAAATTCGAACAGACCTCGAAAATTTAGAATCGCTTCAAATGTTGATATATCGATAGCATACCATTTAAGCATTTCACGTTTTAAGTTTCATCGAAAAATCAAATTGACCGCTCGTGACCTAAAATCAAGTGACAATAGCATCTTAAAATCCGAAAATTCCAAGGTTAAGACATTAATATACTAAAAGGGAACTGTTTATATAATAGAAAACAAACATATAGTAGAAAAGAATAAAAAAACTCATAAATATAATATTATATAATATTATGAGTTGAAAACATTGGTGTAAGGTTTCATTGCACCAATTTCTTTGGTGGTGTAGTGGCCATTTTCGAATTCCTGGGTCATCGTTGTCTTAGCTTTTTGGTCAATTTGTCCAATTCCGTCCAAAAACTCTTTAGCGACCATGGGTGCTTCACTGCGCATCATGGTCAGTATTTGTGGCCACATGTCGCGACGGCTCTTCTTGAGACCGAATCTTTTCAGTGAAAACCAATCTTTTTCTTTCACGAAGAAAGCGAAATGTAAAGAATCAACTCTTCTTTCGTCGACACCGAACTTCTTTGCGAATGCTACAGCGCCATCGTCATCGCCACGCTTGAAGAAGGTCCTTAAGGTCTCGTTTAAAGACTTGTTGTTGATAGAGCTGTCTCCTGTCTTAGAGGCGATTTCTGTTTGTGAGTCAGTCAGTTTTTTGAGAGTTGATGAGCAATCGAGGCCACTCGCAAACTTAGATTGCACGCATTTGTACGTTCTCACGGCATCAGAAGCAGGAATGTTCGGTGGGATCTTCTCCAGGATGTTGCCAAGTCTCACAGGCGTCGTCATTCTTGGCAACCTCATCAATATTCTGACCGCTGGCTCGCATTGAGCGATTGCTTGATCTACGATTTCTTCCGATTGACTTGCTAAGGCCATTTCAATGACGCTAAGAAGAGAGCTGCTGTCGCAAGTGTCAGCAGCAGCAATGACAGCCTTCTGCCATTGAGACATCTTCGCAAGCAAGACCGCTCTCTTAGCGTAGTCCGTCTCAAGCTCGGCAAACATTACGCCTAAGTCAGATCTACCGCACTTCCATGCGAGTTCTGCTGCGTATGATGGCCTGATTGAGTCAAGATCGAGGCTCGAAACGGCAGCACCATCATCGGAGATAGTATCGATTGCATGTTTGACTTGTTCATCGGCAACAATGTGCTTGTGGACGCCAAGAAAAGTGGCAAGTTTATAGGCCAAGTCGAATTTGTCGTGTCTGCAAAGTCTCATCAAGAGAGTGTTGTTGTCGATCTCGTCTAACTGCTTGATAGTCATTGGTATTCCGATCTCTCTCAGACAAGACGTGACGCGAAGTTTGTGAATGACATCGCCAATTATCGTTCCTTTGCCTTTGTTGGAGTATGAATTAACGAAACAAGCGACAGCAACGAAATATGATTGTGAATCTCTGTCTGTGACGAACTCAGCGGTCTCTATGATGTCATTAATGGCCTTGGGAATGTCCTTGATTGCAGAAAGGCGTTCAACGAAAGGCTCTGTTAAGCGGTTGTCGAATATCTCGCATAATTGGACTCCTTCGCTTCTTTCAACTAAATATTTGTTCAAAACTTTGAAAGTGTTGTCTGGAACAGCGAGAATTCTAAATCCTTCGGTTTCAGTGATAGAATAGACGGAATCGACCTCCATGAACAAGTATGGACTTCCTTCAACGAAGAAAACGGGCGATGAAGGATCTTCTGTTCCTAAAATGACAGCTCCTTTAAATGACAGCGCTGGAACAGTATTTCCGATCCACGTCATCATCTGGAAGTCCTCCATATCGTTCAAATCGATCTGTGTTTGGTAAAAAATTTTATCTAAAGCTTGATTTGCAACAATAATCGTGAAATCGTCAAGTAAAATTGCAATTTTCGAGTAATCATAACTTGCAGCAATAGAGAGAACGTATTTTGAAAGCTTCATTTCGTAATATCTTCGATCATCTAAAACATAAAGATGTCCATTATCGAGAAACATGATAACTAACAATTCTATGTTAGATTTTGATGCAGGGATCGCAATCATATTCCTTGGTCTCGCTATATTTTCGAAATGTTGCATTATATTCGGCGTATCGTAATTTTCGACGTCAATTATATTGCCATCACTCGTGCTGATGACAACTCCACCATTATAGAACACAGCGGCATTGATTAATAAATCAGGGATGTTAATTGTTGTGATTTCGTACTCTTTGAAGTAAGATATACGCGAAATGCATCCGGAATCAGAGACTGCGATGATATCATCGTTAGGTAATACGGTAACAAATGCCTGTGCTCCATAACATTTCATTGTAACTTCTCCAAGTTTTTCAGATTGCGCGTTATATATTTCGATGACTGGATGAGATTTTCCTATAGACAATGATTCGCGTGAAATTGCAATAATTCCTGATGATTTGCCCATAGAATAACAGTGTCGTGTTGGTTCTATCGCATTTAAGAATCCTAATGGAAACAAATCCTGTCTGAGGAATACTAAGTCGTCTATCGTCTGGAATTCGTAGTCTTCTGTCAACTCTTGGAATGTTTTCACGTTAGAATAAACTAAATCCTTTATCATTGATTTGTCACATTTTATTTTTACTATTTTTGATTTTATCAATGATTTGATTTAGATATCATTTTACTAAATATCCACTTTTTGCAATATAATTTTCATCCAATATTTAGTTTACAAAAATTCTGGTCTCGTAATAGTTTTGTCATGATTTCATTATCTAGACATAATTTTTAAGAATTCTATATAAAAAGATATACAACAGAAATTTTAATGTTTTATTATAATAAAATAGTTCAATATCATTGATTAATATCAATATCAAATTGATCATTCTTTTTTTTTTCATAGTAACATAGTATTGTAATTCAATCATTAGATAAAACTAAACATATAATATATATATTCAATATACAAAAGACTTTAAGACAACTTCCTAAAAGATATAAAATATATTGCGAATCACTGATTTATACCTTATTTCTAAATAACAAATATAGAATCAATAAAATATCATACAATAAGCCATAACATAAGGTTTATTATCATTTGTTAATCTGAGTTAATTTTGATTTATGTTATCCAACATTAGGTCATGTTCATATTTTTATAATTCATTATAATTCATAAACTTAAGATAGTTTTGGACTAAAATACGTACAAATATTTTATAAGATATAAATATACAAACAAACATAATTAGTGAAAGCTGGTGTATGAACGAGGGGTCTGTGGACGTGCGGAGTACATTGTTGTAGCCCGGACTTCTTTAGGTATTGAACGAATATTTGGAACATTTGGCTTTGGAGGTACTCCTGGGTCTGCAGATCCAGATAAATAGTATTCGTTTCTTTCCTGAACGATTCTTTCAATGACATGATTGTCAACTTTCTTTGTAGGACGTTTTAAGTCACGTTTAGCCATTGCATTCCTCCAATCACGCATTCTTTCAGCCTCGTTCCACTCTTTTTCCAATCTTTCATGCGCTAGTTTTGATTTACGCTCGAACGCAACATCGAAGGTCCTTCTGCGCTTGTCAAGGTATCTGTCAGACTGATAATCTCTCGCTGTACTGATTGATCTCTCTTTAATCGTTAGTTGCTTCTTTTTTGGATAATCACACTGATTTGTCGCAGTTGTTTCGATTTTGTCAAATGAAATTGGCATTTTCAGGAACTCGTTGACAGCCGGTTCGAATGTATCGGTCGTTTTCAGCTGTCGACGCGGTGTTAACAAAGGTCTTGTAGACATTCACTTTACTAACGTATAATGTGACTTTACATGGTCAAAAATATTTTTTTGACAAATAACTATTTACAAATGCCATTTTCTGTCAAATTGATATAAAAGCTCTAAATATGTTAACAATATTTCACAATTATTGGATTTCAAGCAGATTCCTTATATATTCTTTCCAAGTACCAAAAAATGCATTTTTACATAAATTGTTCGATATAATAAAGCCAATTCTAAAATGCTACATAAAGGACATGAAGATTTCTAATTGATATACTTCGATGCAAAAATACATGTAGTATATATGGTATGCATTAAAAAGTTTTGATCAACATTAGAAAACCGAAAAAAATGCTTCATATCCATGAGATATCTCAAAAAGCAAAATATCAAAAATTATTCATCAAATCAAATAAGAACAATCACATAAAGCTATAGTTCAAAGCAATATTTTAAAATAAAGAAAATCAAGTCATGTCAAAGTATTTCAAAATTACATTGTCAAAAAAGTAATTTATTTATGACATTCTCACATTGAATTTTTGTCAAAATTGTGATGAAAAGTGTCAAAAATTATGCAAAACAAAAGACTGAATTATGATAATGATTTAATTCTTTCAAAACTTGAACATTTTATCGCCCTCATCAATCCATATCAAGGAAGGTCCCATCTTATCATAAGATCGAGGACAGATATCGAAGCTGACCATGGCAACAATTTATTTGAATTCGATAGGCCACACAAAAATGAGTTTTGGTTCTTAGTACAAAACGTTGTTTACCAGCTTCAGATGCCGTGCTTGTTATGTCACCATTTTGGCAACTTTAGGTCCGCGGATCACTTCCATGTTCATGTTGTCGTCAAAAGCAAAGATTTCGCGCTATTTGCTTCAAATAAGATGGGTGGAAAGGAAGCTCCACAGTTTATTGAAGATCAAATCGAAAAGAAGTGTCAAGTTTTAATCAAAAAACATTATCAATACAAAAATGATGAAATTCACGCGATAGAAGCAATCAGGCCGAAAAGCGACAACCTCTGCGAGAAGGAATGGGAGGATTACTATCTTGAATTACACGAATATTTCCCAAGAATTAGCTTTATTCCTAAAAAGCCGATTTTGTACGAAAAAGAGCCAGAAAAGTTACTGACACAGCTCCAGATCTTGAGAGAAAGTGTCTTTAAAGCGATGGTTTCGTTTGCAAAACATCATAAATTTACAGCTTACAGAACATGGCAGAAGTTGTCTGGTGATTTATTTAACATCAACTTTGGACGTCCCCCACAAGCTCTCATTTTCGGTATCTTACAGCCATATTCTCCAGAATTTTATGCAATTCATCCAAATCGCGATGTTTGGCTAGACAACTGGAAGAGATGTGCCGAGCATCCAAACAATTTGCTTCATCTTTCTTTCGACCCATTATCTTGTGTATAAAATATTAAACTTTTATTCTTCAATGGAATACAGTATAAATATGTTTATTATTCCTATAAGTGATCAGAGCAATAAAGAATATAAATTTATTATTTGTTAAATATTCCAATATCAACAAAAATGTTTGTAATAAAATAGTTTTAATTAAGGGTAATGCATTTCCTCCATTATTTCAAATACAAACGATTCAATTGTATATTAATAAAAAGTTTTATTTTGTTAATATATCAAAATCAACAAATATGCTTGTGATAAAGAACATTAATTTAGAATGACACCATTATCATCCATTATTTTAAAGCTTCAAACGGATTTCCTGGATTTCGTGTGGATCGAACTCGATATCTGCTCTCTGGCCGTTTGGAGCGAACATGTCGCAGAGCTCGATATCGTCAATGTCGCCTGTTGAAATTTCCATTCCGAGATTGCTTGGACGCTCGTGTGTTCTAAAAGCAGTCTGAGCATTCTTGATGATCTTGCGCTCTAATTTGATGTGATTAGCGAAGCCTTTACCGAAAAGGGCGGCGATTGTGTTGTACTCACTTTTTTCCGCGATTTTTTGCCTTTCTTGCATAGCGATTTCGAGAGGGTGCTGGTTGATACGTCCGTGTCTCAAATTTGGAAGTCCTTCACGGAGGCGGTCGACTGGTTCGGTGGGAATGAATTGATCATACATTCTTTATATTAATTATTCGAACAGACCTCTTCAAATTACAGCCAACGAAAGATTTCCTTTCATACTTAAAATATAATATATACTCCGGAAGTGTATTTGAAGGCACCAAAAATTTAATATCATTTCCATTGATATTAAATTTTTGGATTTGTTATTTTTTGATGATATTTTAATGACCATAATCTACTTTATATGTATGTTTTAAATTCAAAAATTTTAATATCATTTCCATTGATGACATATTTTTGGAATTGATCAATTTGTTATATTTTGATGACATTTTATGTAGATATTACATATCACTTCGATAGTTTAAACTCAAAAAATTTAATATCATTTCCATTGATATAATTTTTTGAATTTTATAAATTTGTTATATTTTGATGATATCTAATAATATTATCCTACTTAATGTGTGTAGTTTACCCTCAAAGATTTAATTATCTTTTCCATTGATTCAATTTCTTGAATTTGATAAATTCGTTATATTTTGATGATATTTGATGCTTTTGCTATAATTTTGGCATAATTTTCATCTGTTATTTTTTCATAAATATAGTTTTGTAAATCGGCAACATGTAATGGATCAACTTGGCAGAACACAAGTGAATCCTTATCAATGTAATATTTGAGAATAATTTCACCAAATGTTTTAGTGTAATCATCAAATGCTTGAAATGCTAACAAATCATTAACTGTAATAATATGTACTATCACCAGCAGTTTTGAATACCTCCGATGGATCCATATATTTATCCACAACTGAATTATCATATTTTTGAACATTATTATAAAATGAATGTGTAAATTTTCTGACTTTGGTTTATATGTCGCAAATGCAAACGATTCACGCGACATTTCCATTTGTAAATATCCAGCATCACCTCTTTCTTACTCAACCTCTAATTGGCGCATGTTTTGATTATTTGATTTATAATAGGTGTTAAATCTTCAATTTTTCTTACGTTTTCATGAGATTTAATTGAAAATTCATCAACTTTTAATAACTTAATTCCACATTTTTCCATAAACTTGGGTGAAGTGATAGCCATATATATATTATTTTATCCGAATTAAAAAAATAAATTATTTTAAAAATAAACTTAAAAAATTACTTGTCCGGAATTGTAATCTATATATATGTTGGCATACATCCTCTATATATATATTACAAAATCTGCCACCTAACCCCCTCACCTTACTACTTAAAAGAAGTGTTTTAAATATGTGATATTTCATTTTTTTAAGATGAAATATGCCTTAAGCATTTTAAACATGAATTCTACACATTGAAAAATGATTGCACGATAAAGCTAATCTATTGATTCTTTTAAGTTTTTTCAAAATTGAATCAATTTCTGTAAATGACATGTGTAGTATAGATTTATAAGGGATTTGCTAAATACAAGGTGAGTTTAATAATGAAAGACAAAATTTAGAAACTAATGCTAAACAATACAATTATTTGCCTGAAACCATTGGCAAAAATTGGTCAAATAGGTTACTATGCACTGTACCTAGCAGCCTTTTGACATTGGCAATGGTTTCTTCACGTGTTTGATTCCTTTTATTGTATAAATTGATCTCAGATATCATGTGATTGAAATCTGCAGGGCTTAATTCTTCTTTCGCAGCTTTTATGAACTGAGAGCTCTTTGATGCAGTCCTTGTCGTGGATTTCACAGGCTGCTTCGAGATCGGTGAAATCGTCTGTATTGAAGGCGGATGTTGCTGCTGTTGTTGGATTTTCGGTGAAACCTTCTGTGGAGATGTGTTTTGTAGGATCGACTTCGCAGTATCTGGAACAGGAGGGAAGTTATAAGTTGGTTTGGCTGTTTCTGGTTTGATGTAAGGAGTCTGGTCAATAAGGTTTCTGAGGGACTGGTTGAGTGAGTAAAACCTGTTGATTTCGTCCTCTTTATCTTGAAGGGCTTGCATTAAAGCTTGATTTTGTGCTTTAAGTCCTTCGTTCATTGAAAGTGCGTTCGCGAGTTCTGCTTCTGCTTTCATTTTCGCTTCTTCGGATTTTTGGAGATTTTGTTGCATGAATGATAATTGTTTTTCCATTTCTTCGACTCTCTTCTGCCATGTCTTTATTTCTTCAGACCTCTGCTGCCTGGCATAGTCAAACGCCTGTTGGAGCTGTTGAATCGCTGTTTGGATGTGCTGATCGCCGTCATTCAACATTTTTAAATTTTACTGGACGTTTAATTTTTATTGAATCAGAATAACCTTAATTCTTCATCTACAAAATAATCTACATCAATAATTTATGCACAACAACTATTTCACTTTTTACCAATAGATTATAGGATAAAACCAAAAAGAGATTCTAATTTTGGCAAAATGAAAATCAATTTGTCAAGTAAAACCCATAAAATCAACAGTTTTGACATTTTACAGGTGTAATATCAAAAGAGCAAGTCTAAACTGGGGAAAAAAATAATGAGTCTATGTTGTGTCTTATACATGCTATATTCATTCAAATGTTCATGTGATTCTTTTTTTTAATTCTCGCATTAATTATTGTTTTGATCGAGAGTCAATACATGAAGAAGTTGAAGCAAAGAATCTACAATCGAATTGAAGTCATTTGTTTTGATTTTTTGTTCACCTTTAGATGCAATATAATATTCATAGCATTTCTTAAAACGAATAAATCGACGTGTGTGCTCAGTCAAACCATGGCATGCAATTCATATGTTGTTTCAAGACACAACAATTAAGCTATTTATGTTGCGAGAAGTCTCTCAAATATTACAGGTATTTGATCACATCATAAAAGTCCAGAAAAAATTATTTGGTCCCATGGTCGCAAGAATTCACAATGATTACATTAGTGACTCAGGATTCATCGACAAAGGCTATAACAGTAACAACTGGGGTACAGACGTTAACAAAAGTTAAAGCATAATTTACTGATTGTGCAGTTTTAGTTAAAAACTTATCATTAGATCCAAATGTTTACCCTGAACTTGTTGAACATTATACAAATCAGGCTTTATGATTCCCGATTAAGTTGATGGATTGGATGCCTATGGATGGAACAATTTCCGATAAAGCAGGATCGAAGTGTACGTTTACGAGAAAATACACACCAATTAATGTTAATTCTATTTGGTTCTTATTCCAGAAAACCCGTGAATATTTAACGAATTTCTAGAATCCTTTATTTAATGATGTGCAGCTATTTATGGGAGCTTATGGTACAATACCTTCAGAATCTGAATCTACAAATAACCCGGCATATTATGAAATAGTATCTAATGCATGCAATGCAAATAACGATATGATATAATTTAATGTTGATGTAATGAAATTATTAATTACTTTAGCTAATGAAGACATAGAATACATCGATAATGATACCACTTGTTTCTTAATGGGATTCCCAACAGAGATGGACTTTACTTTTCAGCAAGGTCAGGCGTCAAATTCCCCAATTACTTATAAACTAACTGTAACGACAACGCAGGCAAACACACCATTCAAAGAAAAGCCACAAATTGGATTCTTGAGGCATTGTTGCTTCGCGATTCAGGCAAGACCAAACGGAACGCCAGATATTAGAATTGACGATTGTAATTTAGCGGCAGAAGCAGAGTAAAAATAATATTTATTTTTAATTAACTAAGCCGTACTTCAAACAAATTTTATATTTAGTGATTATGTCCATGTAATCGTTTGAGTACTTATATTTAAAATCAACGCCGTTAGTTCCTTCTTGTTCAATAATTCTTATCTGTGAAGTTTTAATAAATGGTGAATATTTAAGGCAGCATGAAGTTTCAGGATCTAATAAATCTATTTTTACTTCATGACCTGTCTTTAATGATATCAATGTTTCTAAATTTTCTTTGGGTAATAAAATTTGATCGTGCGAAACTAAATTAAATATTAATTTCTCATCCTGATCTAATAAAATACTTTGATATAACGAAAGAAGGAATTCATCAACAGATTTATAAGGACTCTTGACGCTTTGATACGGGTTCACGTCTGCTTCTCTTGTTACAATTGGGACTGGTGGCTGGACGTATGGCTCTTCGAGCCTGAGCCCCTTTGGGACATATTCAACTCTCACTGAATCAGTAGCTATGGTTTCTTTTATGTCTTTCAGTTCCATTTCATTATTTAATTTTTCACTGTTATAATTTTGAATGATTATGTTGTTTGTTGTTCGTGAATCAACATTATTAGTTGGTTCGATCGGAACGTTGACAGCTCCCGCAAGAATGCTTTTACACCTCATTTCCTCTTAATAGAGCTAACCTCCAGACACTGCATTTTTATTTATGAGATCAGTAATGAGTCATGTGCGACTTCACACATATGCACATCTCAGTTACCGAAACAAAATAATATTGAATTTATGAAATTCTGAATATTCATTAATTCGCACATTCATAGCATAAGTCGGTAAAAAGGGAAGCAAAGGAAGAGGAGAAAAAGGGGAACATTTTTTGATGATCGACTAACTTGATTTGGCACTTTTTCTAGTGTACATAATGCTCGAAAATTGCGGCGGTTGCAGTGCTTAGGAAAATTCCAAAATATCTTCCAGATTTGCATCCCTAGTGTATGTGCTAATACATATTTGTAATCTATTTATCGAAGAATTAGTCATTTTTACTAAGTTTTCAATAAAGTTGATTTCACAATTAACTATATAGGTTAAGAAGTATAGCGCACAATTCATCCACATGCACCACATATTGCTCGCCAGCGACAAAAGCTTCAAAACTCTATTCGATATTATCAAACTTATTTAAAAAGGCTATAAACAACTGAATTTAATTCCATTTTGTCTTCCTTTGTATAGAGAAGGATAAAATGGATTGAAATATAGATGTTTCTGATAAAATAAAGCAGATTCCGACAATTATTAGCGAATCTAAAGAGCACAGTACCTCTACTGACTTTGCATTCACATGCTAATCAACAAAATGCTGTAAAGTAGCTTAGAATGCCTAGAATAATCCAAAGAATTAAATAATTTTGATAATAACGCATTTATTGTCCGTCTCATCCAGAACATCGGTGAATTCGTGAAAATGAACAAGAAATGTATCATTTCCAATGATATTTAATCTTGAAATATAATATATGTTGGTGTTTTAGTTGTAATTTTCGTGTTTTGTAGTGCCATAAGTCGTTAATTTATCCAAAAATATAAATATCTCCAAAAATAATCAATTTCTAGCGCCAACTCTCAAGAGCAGCAAGTGTCCGGAGAATTTATACCAGAAATTGATCATTTGTGATGATATTTATTAATGTTAATTTGTTGGTTAGTTTAAACTAAACAACCCATTTTCATATATTCGGCACATAACATCTGACACGTAAATAATGATTTTCTCAAAAATTTGCAAATATCTGACAAGTAAATTTTTATATTCAAATTTTTGTAATCATGTAAATTATAGTTAAAAAGTTTACAAAATGTTTACATTTTTTATATCAAAATGAGTGATTCACTGAATGCAATTTCTGAATTCAAACAAGCGTTCGATATCATTGACAGGAACAAAGATGGCGTTATAACCGTCGACGATTTACACGAATTAATGACATCTTTCGGAACGGAATTATCACATAACGAATTAAAGGACATGATTCGTCACGCCGACGCTGACGGTAACGACGAAGTCGATTTCACAGAGTTTGTGGCCATTTTAACCCGCCAGCTCAAACAAAACGATATAACGGAAGAATTGCGTTCCGCTTTTCAATTATTTGATAAAAATGGCGACGGATTCATCACAAAGAGCGACTTAGCTCCGATTTTACAGACATTAGGATACGATACAAGCAGCGAATTTCTCAGAAAATTAATTAACGACGGCGACATAGATAGAGATGGAAAAATATCATTCATCGAGTTCTGTAATGTTATGGTAGGTAACTAATCTATTGTAAATATTAAATATTTTTAATTTTTTGTTTATTTTTCTTAAATCAATAAAGATTCATTGAACATCACATAGGGTTCGATAAGTTCATTAAAATAGCACAAAAACTATTTGCTATTCTTTTATTAACTTAATATATATTTCATATCAAGAGTTAAATCATTTTAATCGCTTCAATTCGATTCGCATTAAGTTATATTATTAAGAAATCATACGAATAGCTGATGAAAACAGTTTTATATAACAATCAATTTATTCTCTAAACAAAGTTTGAATTTTTTTTTTTTTGAAAGTTCCACATGTTTCTTTCCATCGCTATCTCTTGGATTCTTATCTGCTCCATTTTCTATTAGGAATCTTGCAAGATCAATGTAATCTTTTGAAAACGCAGCATGAAGAGGCGTTCCAGTTTTTCTTCCATCGACTGCAGAGCAATTCACGTTTGCACCAGCCATTAATAACATAGCAGCTTCCCCTCCATGTTGCCTTCAACAGCGACATAAAGTGGAGGAATTATCTTATCATGTTGAGGATTTGGATCGATACCGCGTGCCAAAAGTGCAGAAACAATGGAGTTTCATTTTCTTCTGGTGTGATGCTCTAGTTAGGTTTGCTCTTTGTTACTAGAGCATATCTTTGTTACATTGTTCTGCTACATAGCGAAGTGGTGTCTTTCCTTTCTTAGAAATTGGCATCGGATTACTTTTATATTATATCAATGCATTCACCATTTTAATATTTCCATTTCTTGCGGCAAATTGCAATGGTGTCATCTGACCATGTTTGCGCGAAACAGAGGGATCAGCGCCACGTTCAAAAAGCCATACGAAAACTCGTGTAAAGCCATGAAGCGATGACTCCAAAAGAGTTGTCGAATTTTGATTAGTGACATTTTGTTGATTGATTCCAATTGAACTGATATCCATTATGTAATTGATTAACTCTGGTAATGATGTTCTTGCTGCTACGTGGAGTGGAAAGTATCTATTGGAATGAGAATTGTCTAATGAAGCGCCATTCATTGATGAATAAACAAACATTTGGATATTCATTGATTGACTGGAATCAATTATCAATGCTAAATAATTTGTATCTATGGCATTTCGTCGCTGACTGTATTAAAACAGAATGATTCTGTAATTCCGTTTCCATATCTTTACAAATTTCGATATTTCCGCCTCATCCAATAAAGTTTGCAATGCCTTAATTATATTCGGATTTTTGTTGAAGCAAATACTTAAAACATGAAAGAGAACCACAGCAGCATGAAAATGTGAATGATTAATTTCATATCATAATGATGATAAAATGTGAATAATTGATTCATTATCTTAATGATGGTAAAATGCGAACGATTCATTAGTGTTATGTTGACAGCTCCATGTTCAACTAGATATTGAACAATTTCAAGTGATTTCATTATATTGAATCAATCATTCTCATTTGACCATCATTCTGAAATTGCAGCAGTAATTTACTTTTTATCATCATTATGATATGGAATAAATCATTCAAATTTGATTATCACCATGATATATATCTCCATTATCAATTGCCATTAAAGTGAAATCTCTTGAAATCGTTCAATGTCTAAAATCTAAGGGTGAAATTAAATGACAAATAAGCTTGATTACTATGTATAGTCTGGAAAAAGGGAGCAAACACTACCTGCGATCTGTATACATCCTTCTTAAACTAATAAAATAAATGATTAAATTTTTAATTTCAATATGTTTTAATTAATTTGCAAGTACAATAGGCATGAATTGCATGTTACTAACCTTAATTACTTTTCATGTACCAATCTGGTGTAGATTGAGCTGTGTTTCAGAATTGCATTCAATAGCAATGCTCTGATCCTATGGCCATCCTCACCCCAAGCAAGATGATGGAAAGTCGAGCCGAATCCAGGCAATTCTAATCACTACTCTAAATTATACTTATTTGTTAGCTTAGCAATTTTTCGATAAATTACTCACACATAAAGTGATTTCGATCAAAGAATGTTCATGTTAGAAAAACAGTTTTTTCTCCATATTTACTCGATTAATCACCAATTTTTAACAATATTTGAGTCATAATTTAACAATATATTGATAAATTAATATTAACAATTATAAAAAGGGAAAATTAAGGAGTAAATACTCAAAATATTCTATGAGATATTGATTTTTGTTACATTTTTTAAAAACTAAATGTTCAAAATTCTCGAAAAATATTTTCTGACCAATCATTTTTGCTTGAATTATAATACGTACAAGACATTGGGAACTAAATTATCATAAAACATATTAAAAATAGAAGCTCTATTTTCAATTCGAGAAAATAAAGCAGGGTGTGACCCCAAAGGGTTACATTTTCCCTTAAAATTTTAAATTTTGATAAAACAAACATTTATAAATAACATAATATAAAAATCATATAAACTTCCTTCTATTGATCTTCCTCTGTTGTTTCTTCTTGGCTTTGATCAAATTCTGGTCACGTGAAAATTGGAGTTCGCAGTTTGCGATTCCGTCTTTGGAAAAATAATTTCTTGTGACCATAGCTTCTCTCCAACCATTAACTTCACCAACAAGTTCATTCCAATTGATTAACGTCTTCATTGACATGAATGATGGATTGCTTTTGGCTTTGAAAGCTTCGAGCATGTCAACACCATCCATAATTGATTCCCATTCTTCATCTTCTGAATCTGAGAAATCAAAATTGAATGCGACATTCTCTTCGCCGTCGTTTTGCGTTTTTGCTATGATCGAAAGATGATTCCTGAAGCTTTGTTCTAAAACTTCTCTCAAATGAGACAACTTTCCTTCTTCGACCAAAAACTCAGATGCAGCTTTAATCATTCCAAGTCTGACTCTCGTAATGAGATAACTTCTGTGCCATGGAGTTCTCTTCAAGATATCAATGTACTCAACAATTCCTGCACGAAGATGAATCGGTAATTGCTTGATCATTTCGTATATTGATTGCTCAGCAATGCTTGGTAAGTTCGTGTGCTCTATTCCCATCATTGCAAGTTTTCTTCTGCACTTAAATATTGATTTGTTGCGACACAATTCAACAGGATTAACTCCACTCGTGTGATTGAATGGCTGTAAGTAATTTTCAATCTTAGAAGTTTGATTGTTCTTCATTATGATCCTTGATTCCGCAGCTGTTGATGTATAAACAATTGGAGGAAATCTGTGAAGAGAACACGAATTCCCTGAAACGCAAAGAATAAAATCTGTTGTGTTAGATGATAAATCGTGAGGATAAAGTGCTGAAATTGCAACTTGATTAATCATGCATAAAACTGGTGTGTCTGGTGGTAATTTAGCAAGAAATGGCTGCTGAACTTCGGAATTAATGTGTTCGAGAGGAATTCGAGGATCAAAGTTGTGTGAATTAATTTCTGGATTTGATGTCAATACTGTTAAGTTTGAGTGCATTCCAACAATAGGAAGAACAATTGGATCATCGTCGATATACTCAACGAGGACAAATTCGCCTGCAGAAAGCTTCAAATGCTCAGGTCTCAAAATGAATTTTCCGTATTTTTGTTCTGCATCAATGCCTCTACAAAGACGAACTTTGCGATTGAATTCATAACCAGGCCTGAAAAAAGAAAGCGGATTTAACAATTTGTTGAGTTCAAATTGCGATATTTCGTAATTGAATAAATGTGTGCTTGGAACATTAATGAATGCGGGTGATGGTGTTGAAGAAATAGTTTGCCCTTTGATGGAACTCTCTCTTACGATGAACGGATTCTCTTCTTCTGCTTCATCTGGCTTCAAAATGCTTTGAAATAATTTCCTTGTTGCTTCTTTGATTTCGCTGTTTATATTGCGTGGTCTGATAGCAAATGATGATCCAGTCAATGAGTAATCGAGAGTCTCGTCGAGAAACGACTTCGTTGCCTGTGTAGAAAGCATTTTTGGTAACAAATTCTGCCTAAACATAATGTCATGCTCTGCTCCATTCGTGAGAATCGAGCTCTCTCCATGGAGAGGATTGATTAAATTTATGTTTGGAGTAACGATGTAGCTTGGTTTTTGATGATGAAATCGAAAAACCTTGAATTTTTGTTCTTCTGTTTGAATTTCTTGCTTTAACGGCATTGAAAACTGTAGTGTGGATTGGTCAGGTTCTATTTTCTTATTAACAACTCTTCTAACAACAGAATATCTCGGAAATTGGAAAACCATTGGAATATCACCATCAAGGTTACCTAAAGATGCATCAGAAGTTATCGGTTGACTCTCTTCCTGTAATATTTTTGACTTTTTCTTTCTCTGTTTATTATTTTTCATTCAACAATATAACATATGTCATGTAATTTTCATTCTGCCAATTTACAAGTCAAAAAAATATTTCTTCTTTATTTAATGCTCGATTGAATGAAGCAGTAGCTGAACAAAAGCATAAAAAGAAATCTAATGGCTAACTGCCATAACAATCAAATATAAACTATCACATTAAACACTTTATTATATCAGATAATGGTGATATTATTTTTTTGATTTACATGTCAAAAAATATTTAGCTGTGAAATGGAACATTTGATTAAAATCATAGAAGGAAAAACGAAAAATTAAAGATTTGTACGAATATGAAGTGTTTATATTACAATTAAATAAAATATGATTCGATTATTGAGCCACATTTTGATTTCCTTGAGCGAGGTCCTCTGCAGCATCATCAGCCTCAGCCTCATCAGCCTTTGGTTGTGTTGCATCGTCATCACCGAGATTATCATCGAAACCTTCGTCTCCTTGAAGAAGTAAATAGCAGTGAGAGTCCTCCTTCATCTGGGAGACGATTGTTGCATTAGGATCTAAAGGTTTATCCAGGTATTTGAATTGTCTGTAAGATATGTGATCGAAACCACTCCTGTCAAAGCGAAGGAGGGCGATGTTCGCGAGCCACTCTACGTTTTGCTTGCCAGCGCCGACACTGACTGTGTACGTCTTGTCTCGAATATGAACATAAATCTTCATTTGCGAAATAAAACGTAAATTTGTCAAGTAAAACCAATTTTGGCACAAAAATTATATTTCCGACATGTAAATAGAGTATTTTGACATGCTAATATCTATTTATAAATTACAAATGAAAGAGATTTAGAATATCATACTATCTGCATAGTGGTAAAGCTAAAGGTTGGAAAACAGAAATTATCAAAATCAATGAAATATTTATAATTTTTTCGAAACCAGATGTAGATTGGATAAATATGCAGGAAATACTGGTTAGAGATTAGATATTAATTGGATGTTCGACTTAGAGCATCATATGTGAAGTTATTTTGAAAATCATAAAATTTGACAAGCAATCATAGAAAAATGCCAGATAAAGTTTTATTTGTCAATTTTATGTATCAAAGCAAATTTACTATTTCTTGATAAATATAGATAGTACATAATATATGAATATCAAAATGTTAATTAAACAGTTTTTTGTCTTGTATTTCAATTGAATGGTTTACACAGATTTATGGCTTCCAGCATCAAGAAACAGATCCCGAAGAACCTTCTCGATCTCATTTCCGCTGGAATTTCAAGTAATCACAGATCTTTCCTGATCATTGTCGGTCCTCACGGCACAGATCGCATTCCTACGATAAATACGCTTTTACAGAAGAAAATGTCGACAAACACAAAAGTTTTGTGGTGCTATCACAGAGAACTCCATATTTCCTCAAACCGTGAAAAGAGAAATCGCCAATTAAAGCAAAAGACACAAAATGGAACATTAAACGAAGATCTTGCTACGGAACTTGATCTTTTCTTCGCAAATTCCAAACAAGTAACGTTCTCTAAGTACTCTGAGTCACACAGAGTCCTCGGTCAAACATTCAACATGCTTGTTCTTCAAGATTTTTCGTCTTTGACACCAAATATTCTCGCTCGTACCGTGGAAACGGTCTCAGGTGGCGGTTTAATCGTTTTACTCCTTGATGACATGCAGTCTCTCAAAGATTTGTACACTGTTACTATGGATTATCAACGTGGAATGAATCGTGATGCTTTTGGTAAAGTAGCATCGAGATTTAATGCAAGATTCCACAACAGCCTTAAATCATGCAACAATTGTATCGCTATGACTGATGAATTCGATCTTTTAGATTCAGTCACTCCAAACTTCAAACCAGACACTTCCGTTAGTGAAGACGCAGAGCTTAAGACAATCATCGAGCAATACACTAGTGATGTCGAAGCAATCAATCAAAGGCTCGCTGAAATCACAGAAGAGAAGCAAAAGAAGCAAGTTGAGCATGAACGCGATGAGAAACAACAGATTTTGTCTATAGTCGAGAAAGCTCTTACAGCAGATCAAGCGAAAACAGTCGGAAAAGTCATCGATGCAATCAAAGATCGTCAACTCGGTAAAGTCGTTGGTATCACAGCTGCTCGTGGTCGCGGAAAGTCCGCTGCCATCGGCCTTTCACTTGCTGCCGCTCTCGCATTGGGCTATTCGAACATTTTCGTCACAGCTCCAAGCATCGCAAACCTCACTGCTCTTTTCGAGTTCGTTGTCGTCGGCCTCAACGCGCTCGGATTCCGTGAAGGCGAATCTGAGGATTACGAGATTGTTAAATCGAACCCAACGTCTTCCAAGGAACGTCCTTACGTCACACGTGTTAATGTTCACTTGTCACACGGACGTCGCCAAACGGTTCAATACGTTAGACCAAACATGACGCAGTACTTAGGACAGTGCGAAATTCTCGCTATCGATGAAGCCGCTGCTATTCCACTTCCTGTTGTTCGCCAGCTCATGGGACCATACACAACACTCTTCTCATCAACAGTAGATGGCTATGAAGGCACAGGACGCGCGCTTTCGTTGAAGCTGTTCAAGGAATTCCAGAGAACAATGAAGACGAGATTCTCACAGACAACATTGCAGCGCCCAATCAGATACAGCGAAGGCGATCCAATCGAAGCATGGCTCCACAATCTTCTCCTCTTGGACGTCCATCCACAGGAGTGCTCATTAATTCCGGCACTCTCGGACACAGAACTCGTTTTAATCAACCGCGATGCTTTGTTCAATGGAAGCAGAGGATCCGAGGAACTTCTTCGCGCACTTGTTTCCCTTTCCGTTGAAAGCCACTACAAGAACACGCCAAACGATTTGACATTGATGGCAGACTCTCCAAACCACAGAATCTTCGCTTTGATCAACATGAAGACACTCACAGGCAAAGGAATCCCAGAGATCATCGCTTTCCTTCAAGTTGCCCTCGAAGGACGCATTGGTGATGAGCAGTTCTCAAATGCTGAGAATGGCAAAGGAAGACGCGATGGCGATTTAATCCCATGGAACATCGCAAGAGCATTCGAAGAACCAGAGTTCGCACAGCTTACTGGCGTTAGAATCATCAGAATCGCTGTTAACCCAGAGATGCAGAAGAAAGGTTACGGAACTGTCGCAATCGAAAAGTTAATACAGTATTATGCAGGCAGAGATGTCACAGAAAACAAAGTCACACCAAATGCAAAGACACTTATGTATCCACTCTCAGCCGTTTCCCCAGAACCAGTTGACTACATTGGTGTTTCATTTGGTCTCACACGCGACTTGGCATACTTCTGGCGCAAATCTGGCTTCGTTCCGTTGTACGTTTCAAGAGAAACAAACGAAGTCACAGGAGAACACTCTGTTATTGTTGTCAAGCCATTAGCTGAGACAGAATGGCTCCCGAGATTCACAACAGAGTTCAAGTCGAATATTTACAGACTTATGCCAACAATATTCAGAGATGTAATGCCATTCGTTGTAGAAGAAATCTTATTCCCACTTCCACAGGCGGAGAAAGATTCCGATGGAAAGTCCAGATTAACAGATATTGATGTCAAGAAGTTATCGAGATGGTCAGGTGATGGTATTGGTGCAATCAAGCACCTGCTTGAGTCTGTCTGCGACTTCATTTTCATCGACAATCCACCAGTTAAGCTCACGCGCACAGAACTCTTCGCGATCTTGATCATGGGTAAGCAGATGGCGGACGAGGAGGAGTGTGCGAAGCGTCTTGAGATCCAAGTCAACCAGGTTGTTGCCCTTTTGAAGTCAGCGATTGGAAAGTTGTCACGCTACTTGAACAAGCAGCGCGGCGATAGAGATAGCAGCATGAATGCAAAAATTATAGAGAATGAGTAAATATACTTTTTATGTTAAAATCAAAACATGTTTTTCCGCAATTCATCTCTTTCTTTCAATGTGAATCTTTGCCTGAAATGGAGATCGTTTCGTCCAGGAGATCTTGGATAACGAAGAACACGAAATTCCTGTATTGGCGTTGATTCACTCCAAAGATTATATTGATCAACAGCTTTGGAAGTTATGTTGTGTTTTCCTTCTCTCGATTCATTTGGAACTTTGAATTCAAAATCAATGTCTGAACTTTCATTATTGAAATCACATTCAAATGTTTGAATTGAAATATATTCATCGATGATTGCAGTGATGTTGATTTTGTTATCAATATCTCGATCAACGACATTTCCATGAATATGCAATGATGGACGATAATACATAACATATTCATATGTTGTGATGTCATCGATTGAAATTGTTGGATTGCTATGGTTGTAAATGAAATTAAACGAGACGTTATCAGAATTCAATCTATCACAATCAATCGCATAACATATGACGCTGTTGTTTCCTTCTGGAAGATCTTCTTTGAAATCAATCACGACATTGATTGTTTGAGAATTGATAATTGTCTGTTTTACGAGTTTTGTATTAATGTAACAAAATAGAATTCCAGTAATGCCAATAGAATCAGTGTCAGTATAATAGACAACAAATTCCATCGTTTTGTCTGCTCTGTGTTTGAGCGAAGTTATCTTTGGAGTAATTGTGATTGTTGGCTTTTGATATATAAAATCAAATTCATAAGAATATGAATTGATGAACTTTTCATCAACCAAAGCATAAATTGCTAAATTGTGTGTTCTATTTGCTAAATTATGATCGATTTCGAATTCATATCTTCGTGTATCAATAACATCAAATTCTTTGATAACATCTGATTCTATCTCTGCAATGATTTTTGCAGGAAGACTTTTGTCGTATTTCTCAAGAGATGCTTGGAATTCGATAATATTTTTTTGCTCTTTTGATTTCTTTGACTGGTGATTATGTGATTTCGAAAACAGGATCTAGTGTGTAAACGAAAAACTCAACAAATAATTTCATTGATTCAACACCATCTGAATCTTTTATGAATAAATTAATGATGTGTTTGCTATCATTTAATTCATCTGGTATTCTGATATTACAATCATTTGAATAGTTAAACATTAATTTGTTATTTTGTATGCTGTTGCCATATAGTTCGAAATCATCTTTATTAATCGAATAATACAAATTGAATGATTTAGTTCCATCTATTGATTTCATTATGAAATTTAATCGAATTTGTTCATTTGAAAATTTTGAGATGTTGTACAATTCATTGAGATTAGTATTAAGTGTTGGGAGCGTGTAATTATATGTGAATGTGTAACTAACTGATGCAAAAGTATTGTCAGAGTTTTGACAAGTTAACTCTAATTGATGGTTTCCTAATGGAAGCATCCTTATGGAATCGATATTTATATCGAATACTCCAGTTGTAGTCGAATTTGATGCGACACTGTTTCCATCGATATAACACTTGATTTCTACGTTTTCTTGTTCATGATATTGATCAACTGTACCAATAAAATAAATGTTTGTATAATTCACGCGATGGATGTTTTCAGTGATGTTTGTATCCATGACATGAATCCTTGAAATCTTTGGGACATAAGAAAAACAAATTCTTTGTTATGCTTGGTTCATTTGAATCTGATGTTTCTGCATAATCATCTCATAATCGTTTCATAAAGCTGAAAAGAAGGGGAAAATGACATATTTGACAAATATAATATTTACATGACAAAATTACTATTAAAATGAAGACTTTGAAATATATGCCTCGAAAATTCATAATTTTCTGGGTAATATCTGGTATTTTTATGACTGCTTTAAATTTTCTCGCATTCAAATTAATTTATGCACCACCAGATCCATTTTCTTCCTGCTCTTCACCGGTAATTCATCAAAATAAGACATTATCTAAATTCGAAGATATGACTTTTATTACTGTTCCAAGACCCTTTTCCAGAGGTGATATATTTGAACGCAACAAATTAGCAATTCATTCATGGTTATCAATTTCGAATTCCAGTCGAGTCATTTTATTCGTAAATAGAAACGAATTCGATCCAAGTGGAAAGTTCCCTAAACTTTTGGATGAGTTATATGGCAAAAATCGAGTAAAATACGCTGGTCCAATTAGAAGTGATCACAAAGGGATTCCATACATCGACGACTGGTTTGTGAAAGGTCTAAAAGCTACAGAATCGAAATATGTCTGTTTCATTAATAGTGATATAGTTTTATCTTCAGGATGGCTAAAACGTGTCAAACAAGTATATGCTGTAATGGAAAATCGCCAAGTAGTGATGATTGGCCAAAGGATTGACTTCGATCTCAAAGTTGAAAAACTTAATACTTTGCATTATGGATCAAAAGATTTTTTAAAGGAAATAGATGAGTTCGTAATGAGCAGCAATCATTCGGAACACAGTCCTTATGGTGTTGACACATTCACATTTAGAGCTGATCTTCCACCTTTCGATCCTGAAAAAATTCCTCCTTTCATCATGGGAAGATATAACTGGGATAACTGGCTTGTTGGCTGGTTGAATTCTATTGAAACAGTGCATACTGTCACATTCAATTTGAGCCCTCCAATTTATCACGTGAACCACAAACGTCACGATTTTGATGTCAAAGATGATCGAGTTGCAATTAATCATCACATGAAGAAAGTTAATGAAAACTTTTTTGGTTCTAACTACGACACAATTTGGGAAGTATCCAATGAGCAGTTAGTTAACAGAGATGCCCCTGTAAGTTATCCATTACCTGAGATTAATTAATTTTTTATTGATTATTGTTTTGTTAGTATAAAAATATTATTGTTGTTTTTGATATAAATTAACTCATACAATGAAGAATCATTTAAAATCAAAATCTCACAGTATTGTTTTATGTTTAAAAGTTTAGAATCATAAATAATCAAAGAAAATTAACAATTTTTACTGTTTCTGATTTGGACGCTTGAACTGCCTTCTAATCAATTCTGGGTTAGTCTTTTCGATCTGTCTAGCGAGGCTCTTGAAGAAGTTCTCGTATATATCAATGGGCTCCTTAAGATCCATTGTTTTGAGAGTTCTCATTGCATAGCTAATGAAGGCAACGATTTCTTCCTGGAATGGGACTGACTTAGCAGCAATTTCGGCCGATAAGCTTGAAACATATTCGAAATCTTGTCTGGCTTTTCTCAATCTGTTTGCTACATCATCCTTAAGTCCATATTTGTCTAAACCAGTGGAAACGAGCTTTTCAATGAATTGCTGCATTTCTTCATTCCTCTTCACCCATCTTTCATATGATTCGATGCCCGCTGGCGAAAACAGCTCCTGTCCGAACTCTTCCTGTCGCTGTGCTGTTGACTGAATCTCTTTCTGTATTGAGTTGAAAAGCTGGACACTCAATCTGTCAATATCTTTATCCACGTTCTCCTTGGAGGGCTTCGAGAGACTGTCAACGAGTTCCTGAAGTTCTTCTGTCTTATTCTTGAGGAATACAACAAAACGAGTGTGGCAGCGTTCGAGTGTGATCAGTGTTGAAATGAATGTCTTCATATGCTTCGGGAATTTCGTTTGCGCATCAGCCATTTGATCTCTGATTTCTTCGATCTTCGGCTCGAAGCTGTCATTGAGGAATCTCACGTAATTGACATCCAATGTTGTCTGTGGGAGGTTTGGAGTGCGCAGTAAGAGTTCTGTCGTCGGATCTTCAAGGCGTTCAGCGTAATCGACAGCTATAAGATCATTGTTGTCGAGAAGATTTCTTTTTATGCCATATTTCATAAGAATGAGACATGATTCTGCCTGTCCCTCTTTTGCAGCATAATGAAGCGCTGAATGTTCGTTATTTGCCATTTCAGCGTGATTTTCGAGTAATAAGCTGACAGCATAGTTATTTCCTTTGTGGATTGCGTGCAGTAATGGTGTCTCACCACGTGTGTTCGATATATTTACGTCTGCTTCGAATTGAATTAAATATTTGAATGAAACGTTATTATCGTATTTAATTGCTGTTATAAGTGGTGTATTTCCGTTCTTTTCTATTGGAATGTTCGGATCTGCACCGCTTTCCAATAATGCTAACGCAGCATTGTTTTTGCCATACATTATAGCATAATGGAGAGGCGGTACATTCTCAGTGCACAGTGGCAAACTTGGATCAGCGCCTTTTTCGATAAGAAATGATACTAATTTCTGATTATCATCATCAATGCAGCAAAAAAGATAAGATTTCTGTGAGTTAGATTGTACGTCATGAGAAAATAAAGGAACTTTTATGATCTTATTGGGGTCTTCACCCGCATTTAATAGTTCTTTAATAACATCAATCGATGCCATAATTTTTTTTCTTCAAACTTTTTCCGTTTTAAAAATTTTCTTCCCCTGTGTATTTTTACTCGACCCTTAAAATATTGAAATCATATTTCTGAAGTTATTCATCGCAGCTCAGTGTTTGTTGATTGTTGATATATTCTCAATTCACCCATAGATATATATTTTGAACATATTAGTGCATATTCATTGATTCTTTGTTCTGTGTTGGATGACAATCATTGATTTTTCATATGCTTTGTATCTCCATTAACCAAACGAATGGTACTGAAACTAGCAAAGGTTCTAAATGCAAACATAATGCCTGGTTTTCGCATTGGATTTCTTGAATCTATTTAATTTTACAGATATGCATCATTATTTTATTAATATTTTAAATGTAGATACTTATTGCAGTCAATAGAGTTCTTGTTAAAAACTATATCCCAAAGAATTTAGCTCGTGAAAATATGCAGATATGATCATGAAACACTTTCTGTGAATAAGTTTTGATATTTCTGACATGTAATTTAATATATCTGCCGCATAAATAAAATATTGTCATGTAAAGTTTGTCCCATTTCAAAAAAATCAAAAAGAAACATCAGTTTGCTTTTCAAAATAAAGAAAAACCGACTTCTGAGGAATTGGAGGACTTGAAGAGAGAATTTAAACAGCTTTCGAAGAGTGAACCTTCCTCCCCTCAGAATGTTCGAGTTGTCAAAGCAGCCGAAAATCCAACATTAAATCTAAACGTTCCAACGTCAAACATTATTAAGCTCAGTTTTGGACTTGAGAATACATTCAAAACACTCAATGATTTGGACCACGAGTTATTAATCGCAACTCAAAATTTACGTTTAGCAAAAAAACTGCTCGAAACCAGGAAAAAACATCACATCGAAAACAGCAAGGCGAATTTTCAGAGAATACAAGATATAACAAATCAAATAAAAGCAGAAAGAAAAGCTTATAAACAAGAAAAGAATAATAAACTTGAAGAGAAAGAAACAACATTGAAAAATGTTCGTGATGAGCATCACAAACTTGCTGGCTTTATAGAAACGCAGATTGAAAGACAAATTCGATATCGCAAATTCGAATGGTTGCCAGATACTGACGTTTTTAACGATCAAATCGATACGTTGCTCGATGTAATCAACTATTCGCGTGAGAAATTGGAAAAAGATAAAAGCTCTAAAGTCAGAACACTTGGAAAAGTTTTGTCAGCGACGCAAAGAACTGCAGAAGCCCTTAAAGTCGAATTAACTGCTATGGATACAAAATATAGAAGAGAAATAAGCGAGCTCACTAAGCGTGTTGAACAGATATCGCAAGAAAATGAAGAAATCAATGAAAAGAATGCAAGCGAAGAAAAAAGGATCAATGAGTACCAGGATAGAAGAATTGCAGAAGAACAAGCGCTCTGTGATGAACTCACAACATTATATAAATCATTTGTCAACGCTGAGAACGAAAGATTGCAAATTGCAAAATCAAAGTGTGATATAATGAAACGCATTGCAAAAGATACAGGAGATGAGTTGGCCTCTTTGAAAGCTCAACTTGAAGAGCTTCGAAGAGTCACAATTCCTCAGAGAATCGAACGTGATCATGTTGACGAAATCGCAATCAAAGCAAGAATGAGAATCGGTAAAATTATTCTCAAACATCTCAAAGAAGAAAACCAGAGACTTCAACATGATTGTGATTTATCACTTTCCACAATGAAATACAAATAATTATTTTGTTATTTATGATAAAATTTGTTTGGTATTTAATCTTCAAAATCTTCTGATCCAAATTTGTTCAAACTGTCTTTCATGATGATTTTCTTCAACACTAATTAATAATTTAAGAAAGATGGAAGTCATATCTATTAATCTATGTTGAAATAATTTGAGTTTGTTGAATGCAGAGATGATTTTCTGATTTTGGTTTTGGATTTGGAAAATAAGGTTAATGATATTTATATCACCATCTCTTCAAATATTGAATTTTAGAAGCCAATGTTTATTTAGTTTATTATACATATTATAGTGAATTGATTGATGTATGATCAAAGTCTCGGTGTTAATGCTCACTTCGATAGCATGCTGAGTGATCCCCTAAATAGACCCTACATTTCAAATCCATGAGTGCGCTTTTCGCAATTGACTTGATTGCGATAGAGCTATTCAAATTATACCCAAATCTCCCTTCACACATGATCACTGCCGTCATTATTATCTGTCCTACTATAGGATATATTGATCAATTCAAGAAATTAATCAACACGAAAAATTCTCGCGTTTTTAATCTCCCGTCGGCTCTAATTTTGCTTAGTGCGAACCTTATTCGCTTCCTGTATTGGATTTACGAACCATTTATTCCTTATTTGCTTGGTCAATCTGTTGCGGTGTTTTCTATCCAACTAGTAATGGGAATATGGTCATACAACTACATACAGTTGCCAAAATCGCACATTCCAACTCAATTTAGATATTCTACACCAAGTTTATCAAAAATTTTCAATGTTTTTGAAGCTTCGACATCAATGGAGTTCGCATTGTCTATGATTACTTATGGAGGAATCATTGTTATAGCTTACGTCCTTCTCTGTTTAATTTTATCAATTCAAAAATCTAATGCTTTCATAATTTTGCTTTCAACAATCATCGAAACAACAGTTTCTTTCCCTCAATTCAAGAAAATTGTAATTGATCGTGATATCAATGGAATTTCAACAGTTTTATTATTCCAATATATGGTCGGAGATATGCTTAAGATTGTTATGTTTTTGGCCAGCAAAGCTCAATGGGCCTTCTTGTTTGGTGCTTTTCTGCAAACATCAATTGATACAACTAATTTTGTTGTATATACTATAATAAATAAGTCAGATTCAAATAAGGATACTGTTCCTGAAGAAGAACAGAGGCTATTGGGCTCAACAACACCATTATAAGATTTTGAATTTTATTTGATTGGTTATTGTACTGTTGTAATAGTGGCACATTATTATATTATGTGGCATTTTTTAGTTATTATACTAAATTGTTTGTTTTCTCACTAATATTATTATTCACTTTTTATATTGATAAATATAGAAGATTTGTTTATACGTACAAGCTTGAAAGTATCCTTACTTTGGAAGTCTTCTTTGTTTGAAGATTTCTTCGAGATAATCGAGTGCTAAAATATCTGTGTAATATTGGGCATTGCCAAACATACGCAACAGTATTTTGTCTGTTATCTCAAACTTTCCTGATTCAAGCACGATTTTGATGATATCAACATCACCACAAACTGCTGTTTTATCAAAGATGTCGCTAAATCCTTGACTAATTTCAAATGAAACATCAGGACGCTGTAAAAGAATTTTAGCAATGAATGGCTGCTTGAAAACAACAGCATGAGCAAATGGAATTGGTTGATGTGGAAATTCAAGTATATATTTGAAGACATCTTGAGAACCGAATTTAATCGATGATAGGATAAGATCAGTAACTTGGAAATCGGCCCTTTCCTTCACATTAAAGGCAAACTCTGATTCAAATGAATACTGAAGACTCTTTAGGTTGTTTACCTCGCAGCATTGCATCAAATGCTCGAAAGTAACTTCAAATCCGCATTGCTCAACTAACCACTCGAAAATTGAATATCTATGATATTTTGCAGCAGCTTCCAAGGCGCGACCAAAGTCGTAACCTTTTTGCACGAGAAGGCGAAGTATTTCCATGTTTCCTCCTGCTATTGCAAGTGGAACAATGTCATTAACAACAGAATTTTCATTAAGGAAAAAGTACTTAAATGTGTTGAGACTTCCAAAATATGCTGAAAGCATTAATGGAGTGAACTGAATTGTTGCCAAATCCGAGCATGAGAATATAGTGCTTGGTAATTTAGCTTCTGGATTGAAATCAGGCTGACTAATGAAAACATTTTCTGAATCAAAGTCATCTTTCATAATATGATAAGCGAGCGAATTTGGATCATAAATGTTATCAATTAGAAGCTGAAGTTCTGATATTTTATCAGGATTCATGAAATCTAAGTAAGGCCTATATGTATTTAGGAATATGTTTTTATCTAATTTCTTTTGAACAAACCATTTGATGCTGTTGAATGTTGATCGATCTTTTTCGAAGAAAATCGGTGCAAAGAAGCACAAGAAACTTGCGTATGCTTCCTTAATGAAGTCATTGTTGTCGATTAAATATTTGATTCTTTTATCAATCATTTCAAATGGAATTATTCCAATAATGTAGCATTGATATAAAAGGTTCATTTTAGGTAAATATTTAGCAGCCGCAGTTAAGCAAACATGAAGTATCGAACTTTGGAGTAATTCCGGTGATTTACCATTATCATATACGTATTTAAGTATTTTTGTATAATATTTAGAACGATTGACCCGAAGATCAGAATATTGTATCAATGTACGAATAAATTGCTTGCAAGTTGCTTCATCAGTTACCAAAGGAGAACCCATAATGATATTCACGATATCATTAAAGTTTTCTTCTGTATAATTCAGCAATAAATCATTTAAATCCATCAATAGGAAATCTGACACATTTGGATATAATCTGATTTTTGACACTTTATGTGACAAAAATATCAAAAAAATCGATTTTTCCCACCAATAGACATATTATAACATATAATTAAAAACTTGCCTGATATAACAAACTTAATTTGTTCAATATTTCATGACTAATTGAAATATATAATAGATATGCAAGCAAATTAGAATTAAGAGGAGAAGACAAACTTATTCAGAAAATTTTTGGTATAGTTTGTATTTTTGGCCTTATCTCGGCCAATAATCAACATCTAGCCTTATGGTAATACAGGCAGATGGGCAATATGTTTGTTCATGATCTCTGAGAGTTTGAAGCGATTCTAAAATTTCATCGCCAATCTCGAGATATCTTAATCAAAAAATATTTAAATCGGGAAATATAATTGTTAGGTTATGATAGTGAAAGCAACGGTGTATATAACTGTGAAGTGTGTATTGTAATATTCCCGAATTTGCCTCTCAACAGATTTTAGATCTCAGTGTTAAAATGTAGTAATAACATTAACACATTGAATCTAGAATATATGAAGTATGTGTTATATGAATTTAAATCAACAACACTATATAAGCCTTCAAGATAATGAAATCAAAATTGCCTATAACAGAAAATGTGTGATATTAACTAATATGTGGTGAGTATAGAATATATGGATGTGGATAGGATGTTTTATCTAGTTCTTTATCATTGTTATTGCTGTATTGTCGAGATACACTCTAAATTAATATCTCAAAAGTGACTGAATCCCAATGTGTTATTTGGAGTGCATCACATCAAGAAGATCATAAGCAGCATATCAGTTATTATACTCGTATACT
>JALKBU010000486.1:0-37148 GCA_023091735.1 Trichomonas tenax
AAATTTTATTTTCTATATGGGGGGACCCTAACTTGTATAACTAACTCTGCCGTAAATATATTTAAATAGATGTTTACAATAGCCACGGCGCAGTCGTGGATAGTGCGAACATCTAATTACTAACTAGCCTCCGATAATTCAGCAGATAATATTTCACATTTATTCGGAAATTCAAGCATCAAAAACTTTTCAACATCAATTTTATCAGCAAATGAAATTGTTTGGCAACCAACGTCTACCCTATCCATTTATTTACTTATTAAAAAATAATATATTTTTAAAATTAAACTTAATCCACAAATGATAAAATCACGTTATAATATCAGGTTAAGACGAAAGAGCCAAAGCCACGCAGAGGGTTTGGTTCATTTATCCTAGCCGGGCGAAGAGCTTGCTCTTCGCTAGAGTCTCATTTGTGTGTGTACACACACTCAATTTTTGAGTGAATTTTTTTTAATTGTCAATGGACACTCCTCACGCCTCACACCATTTGGCGTGAAGCTACTTAGACAGTTTGGTATACATCTCATATTACTACCTTCCCATTGCAGTCACGTTCTCCAACCCTTCGATGTAGGGCTTGCATCAAAAATTAAATCTATATACTTATTTTTGAAGTAGTTATACAAGCTGGTATAAAGTTTTTGGTTATAAATAGATTGAAGCACAAGCTGGAGAATGTCAGTATGACTCGACAAATACGATTTATAAGGATAATGGCATTTCTGGATGCTTGGACGTCCATTTCCGCCACATTCTGTGAGTAAGCTTTCAAAAGCGCTGTTTTTTCCCGTTTTCAATTGAAAACCTTGCCATGAAGGAGCTGATAACTAATGATTTCCAAACAATATATCAAAATTCAAATCGAAATATAAATTCAATTATCAGTTGCAAAGAATTTTACAATATATCTCCAAGTTACACCGTTAGAGGCACTTATTTTATGGAACAACAACGGCAAAGAAGATTCAACTATCAGCCCTGTTCCTGGAATTTTAATTCATTAAAAATTTTGAATTATTAATTCACAAGATTTTTTTTTATTAATTTTTAGTTTGTTTGTATAAATAGCTTCTTATATTAACATGTTTTTCTCGTCTTTTACCATTTTTTGTTGAAATTTGAATATTTTTTCAAAGATGCTCAAATTCCAAGAAACAGTGTTTCATATGTGCAAGTAGGATGTAAAGATTGCAAATATCAAACTAAAAATGTTGAAAAAGTAATTTTTTCACCTCACCAAAATTTTGTCCCAGAAATAATTGATAGTGCTCATAGAAAAATTATTAAGTTATTATTTTGTTCAATATGTGATCTATAATGGATAATAAGTAATATTAATCATATTTGTTTTTGGTGCACGTTACACTCAGATTGAAATTCAACCCCTGTAAATTTACAATAAATAGATTTTATGAATTGTATAAGTGATAAATATGAAATAAAATCGAATTTTGACACATGTCAAAGATTTTAATAGGTGATTCAAAAATTGAGAGTGAACAAATATCAGTTAAAAATATAAAAACATAGAAACGCTTTGAGTTCCTATTGTTATTAAATGAAGAATGTATGTATTCCAATAGACTTTTCTAAATAAAAAATTACCAAAAAAATTTAATGATTACTGATACGACTGAATTGCGACGGAAGCTTTATACGAGGCTCGCTGAGATAGAATGCCTGATAGGGAAAGGCCGCAGTCGTATGGTGATGCTCACGCCATTGCCTTGGTATCAAAAATTCGTAAACTGGGTTCGCAATAACGAGGCAATTCCACCTCTTGAAATAGATTGTTCGCCACTTCTGTTCAACGGGCAGTTTGACATCACCAAACAGTGGAAGAAGGACTATAATGTCTTTGAAGAAGCAATTTGGGATACAATTCAAGGAGTTTTTACTTGCAAAGACCCAATTTTCAGGAGGCTAACTTGTCATCCAGCGACTTGTCAGTCTGTTATCCTCACAAAGCCAATAATTATCGAATTCGTTACTCCATCATCGACAATGATCAAAAACTTAGGTCACGACTGGCAAATCATGATCATGAAGAGACATTTGTGCATAGCAATAAAGGTTATTGCTGCAAATTACGATTTATGCGCTCCAGACGGAACACCAATCGACGGCACTATGACTGTTGAGCAATATCACGACAAGTACGGCCAAAAGATCTTCTTAAACCAGAAAAACGAAGATTACAAGAATCACGATTTAACTCCATGGTCAAATACTCTTCCTTCACCAGAGCAGCTCAATAAACTCACACCATTGAAGCTAAATGTCAAAGAATTACTCGATTCCGCGCCACAAAGAAATGAACTGGATTCATATCCGAAGCCAGTGGGCTTAATAAACCTTGGAAACACATGTTTTCTCAATTCTGCGCTGCAGAGTATCATTCACATCAAACAATTATATACATTCATATTATCACCCAAATTTGATTCGAGTATCAACAAGAAGAACAAATTAGGAAGTAACGGAAAGGTCGCTTATGCTTACAGGGACTTAGTTCGTAGTATGTGTGTCAGTGGAACTAATCCAAGAAATCCAAAAGAATTCAGGAATGCTTTCGTGACTAAATTCTCTTCATTCGCGAATTACGATCAGCACGATGCCCAAGAAGCATTGGGTAACATTCTCGACTGTCTGCATGAGGATCTAGCATTCTCTACAGCTTTGGAAGACGGAGTAACACCGCGTACACAATCAGTTAGAAAGCGGTATCCAGGCACAAAGCCATCATACATCGAATCGCTGTTCTCTGGAATGTTCTACAGCACAATTAACTGCCCGGAGTGTCATAGAGAACAAATTGTCTATGATCCATTCACGTTCTTAAGTCTTCCTGTTAAGGTGCGCTTCTTTTCAGGTGTTACACTTGTTGATTGCCTTAAAGGATTCATTCAGCAGGATACACTCGATGAAAATAACAAGTGGAGATGCGACAACTGCAAACAGATGGTTTGTGCAACGAAAACAATGGGAATTGAGCGCTGCTCTAAATTCTTGATCATTCATTTCAAGCGCTTCGAGTTTGATGGAATAGAATCCCGAAAAATCGTAACTAATGTTCAGTATCCTGATGAACTTGATCTCTCAGACTTCTGCAAGAATGATAGAGGAAAGCTGAAACTTGTTTCCATTGTTTTTCACTTAGGAAACGCAAGCAGTGGACACTACACGTGTGCTGCAAGAGAAGAAGGGACTGATAAATGGTATTACTACAATGATAATCTCATCAATCCTATTGATCAGGAGAAAGCTCACTCAGAAGATGCCTATATTCTCATTTATCAAAAGATATAGATTTTTGTTTGTATAAATACTAAATTATATCATAAAAACGCTATAAATATCTATACTAACACAAGTTTATACATACAATAAAAAAATTAGCGAATTGTTAAGAATTGAGTTGCATTTGGTGTAACAAAGACCGAAGAGTCGATGAAAAGAGACTGTGGGAGTCCCAATAACTTAATTTGACGAATTCTTGAGTCTTTTCCTCCTTGATGATTCTTGGCTATTTCAACTTTCAAGAAAATCGTAGAAACACCAAGCGGAATGTCAACCCATCCCTGCAGTATGCTCAGTTCTTCACGACAATATTGTTGTAACAAATTTGGATCTGATCCAATGTAACAAGCGATTTCTACTGGCGAATACGTTTCGTCGTTCTGGATCGAAATGAAAATCGATAGCTTTGATATATATGTCTTCTTCGAAAATTGAGCTGTGATAAAATGTGGTGGAACAGAGTCAGATTGCCAGAAAGTATCAGTGTTCCCATCGAACATTGCGCTTATCTCGTACCCTCCTTTCGTTGTGGATACATTCCATAAAGCTTTCTTTGTTATATCATGAAGATTTCCTCGCATGAAATAATTTTTAAACGTGCACTATGATTTTTTAAACTAGACTTTCATGCTCAAAAAATTAATAAAAATTAAAAATTCTTAAATAATTCTAATAAACATCCTCTGAAATATATATCTTTTTCTTTATTCATCATATAAACTAACTTTATTTAATTTGAAAAATATAACTCGAAAACGATCTTCTTTTCAAAATGGGCATTCCTGATTATGAGCCAGGAAATGACCCGAAGGTAGACGTCAACAACAAAGATGTTCCATCCTCTTTTATGCTGCAGCGCTGAATGCAATTAATTCTTTCGTTTTTTTGACTGAAGTTAAAGGATATCCTATTGATTACGATGATGCTATAGAAATAGTGTTACATCATGCTGCGAGAAACTTCTCATATGAAACTACGACTTATATTTTGGAAACAATGCAATCAATAGGAATTCTTGAGAATATCTTCAACAAATTATATCAGAAACAAGAAGCACGGACAAACTTATTATTCGCTATCGCAGAAAGCAAAAATATAGAGAATTTCAAATTATTCGAACATTACGGTTTTAAATATACATCTTTCAGTCAAGATTCTGATGTAATTCAAAAAATATTTGCATTACTCATTAAATCAGGATCACTTGATTGCATATTATTTTTATTTGATAAATTTAAAGTTCAAGTTAAAGAACAAAGCAAAGGTCAAGCCAACGAACAAAATAAGGATCAAGGCAATGAACAAAACAAAGATCAAGATAAAACTCAAATGAAAACAGAGAAGAAACCACTAATTACTGTTCTCATAAATAATAGCACACTGCTTATGGAAGCAATTATCACTGGCCAAGACATGAAAATCATTTGAAAAAAAAAATTCCACGGCAAGTGGCGGAAACTCGATTTTTTGCTCACAGGGATAACTTTTGGCTAAGTTGTTTAAACCATATGTACGAAATCCTTTTAATTATAATATATGAAAGATATATCTATTAAAGTCCATCCATTCATAAAATATCAACTACAAGATAATGAAGCCAGCCTTGAATCTATTCCAGAGCTAAGAGATCAAACAAAGTTAATCAAGGAATTAAATGAATGGAGACCATATTCATCATCAAAGTATGATGAAAACTATTATTCCAATGATTTTTTTTAAATAATATATTATATATTTATTTCAATTGTTTGATGGTATTAATAGTTTTCTCTAAGCGCTTCTTCTGCTCTTCAATTGTCTTATTGAATGGCGATGGCAATTGCTCGATTTCTGACATCTTCTTGGCCGCGAATTCATCGAGAGCAGCTAAAATTGGATCAGTGCTCTTTCCGTGCTTCTTGGCGAACATATACATTGAAGCATAGAGGAACATTGTTGCTTCCTTTGGAACTGTTCCATCTCTAAGGAATGCTGTGAAGACAGAGCATGATTCTGGGAAGTCCTTAGCTAAAATTGCCTGAACTTCGCTATCATCCTTTGCAAGGATGGATCTAGTAATAGCAGAAATTCCCTTGGCGAAATTGAGAGAATCTGGGTAAACCAAGTCATGAATACCATCAGTGTATAATGGAAGAGCCGTTTCATCAGTCTTGTTAATTAATTTCTCGATCTCTTCAGCATTCTTTAACATGTTAATCTTAGCTTGCGAGATTGTCTTGTTTTCGAGAATCTCTGTCCAGATGAGAATTGTCTGGCTAAGGTATCTCATTCTGTGCTGCATGATCTCCTTTCTAATACCTGCCGCCTGTTGGAGTGGCATGTAATGGCCATCATCAATGCCACGCTGGAAGAATTGGTTGAAACCTGTGATTGAGTTGAAGCAGAATGACTCTGTAGCCTTAGCAATTCTAGTGATCTCTTCGACATCAGCCATCTTAACAAGGCCCTCCATGAAGACGTGGCCAAGAGATAAGTATTGGATAGCTTCAAGTTTCAGCTTGACTTGGTTTTCGCTGAGATATTGTGTAGCACCATAAATAGCAGCAATTCGGATGAGCATTAATCTGCACTCTGGAGCCTCTTCGAACATTGCACAGACTTCTGCAGCCTCCTTCAATGCATTCTTATCTCCGTTGACGTATTTCTTTAAGAGACTCTCTGCCTTGATGACAGCAGATCTGCTATTTGTAACATCACCGATGAACTCGCCAGTGATGTACTCATGAAGGGCCTGGTCTGTGATAGCAGCAAGCTTTGCACGATTGGCGTCGGTGACGTACTTCCTGAGGTCGCCGAATAAGTAGCCAACACTTTGGCGGCTGTTTGCGTACTCGATAATGAGGTCTGATGGATCCTTCTGCTGTGCAAGAGCGAGATCGATCTCAGCAATCTTTGGACCGCGGCGTTTGCCTTTGTTGAGGTCCTGGATAACCTGCTGAGCATTTGGATGATGTGCAACAACAAGGCGCCATTCATCGATTGATTCTGCATTTACTGTGCGAAGGAACTTTTCAGCAAGCTTAGCAACTTCCTCATTCTGGTTGAGAGCCTTGTAGCAGTCCATTTCAAGACGAATTAAGCCCATTCTATAATAAGAAAGGATCTTCTGGATATTCTCAGATTGGATGAATGTTAAAGCCTCCTGAGCCTTGTTTGCCTTAATGAGAGAGTTGCAGTACATGTATATTGCGTCAAACTGCTTGAGTTGGGTCTTCTTGAAGAAGTTTGCTGCCAATGCGAAGAATTGTGGTTTTTCATACAAAGCTCTAAAATAGCAGCATGTCGCACACAAAAGATAGTTTTCCTCATTTCCTGCTGTGCGGACAAGTTGCATTGCTGTTTCTTGAGCTTTAGCGAAATGTCCGCAAATCAACATGCAAATGATCGATTGTGTGATATATTCGGCCTTTGCTGGATTCAATGCGACCAACCTCTTGTAGAGAGGGATGCATTCCTCCTCCAAACCTGTGCTTCTGTATAATGAAATAAAAGCGAGAAGAAAATATGTGTCATTAGGCTTCTTCTCTTCGATTTTAACGCAGTATTCGATGGCTTCTTCGACGTTTTTCATTCCTAATGCTAATGCACCTTTATAAAGTTCGATAAATGGAAGATTATTTGGTGTTTTCTCCTTCTTTTCCATTTCAGTGACGATTCTCTTCGCCTCTTTGACGATGTTGTTGTGGCAGTAATTGCGGATGTCTTCGAAACGACGGATATATGGCCTAAGCTGTGCTTCACTGAGTTGTGTCATTAACCAATATTTTTCTGACATTATTTTGTGACACATTACATGACAAAAATATATTTATTTGACACGTAAATAAAAATATGAAAATGATTTTTAAAAGGAAGGGCTTAACTCTATACCTTATATACCAACTACGTTCAATCTTATATATTACCAGATTATTATACGCAATGTGTCAATGAATATTTATTTTTTTGATTCATCATTAGCGAAACTGTCATTTTGGATATGTTGAATATAATATTCATTGTATCAACTAGTATACACAATGATATTTTATCCATTTAATTGTTTTGATGTGTTATCATTCATCATTTTAAAATTAGTTGTATGATTCCAAATAAAAGTGTTACTTTAAAATTGGAGTCTATGTCCGATGTTATAAAAACAAACAATTTATAAATTTTTATTCAATTCAAGTCCGGAACATCAAGCTTATCCTTGTATTTCAATATCTTCTGCATTACAAGTTCGTATTCTCTTCTTTGCTTTTCTTCGTCAGAATCCTCTTCTTCGTAATCTTCTTCAACGTTGAAATCCGTATCTGGCGTTTCATCAGTCTGTTTTTCATCTTCAGATTCAACAATGAATCCTTCCAAATCAGCATAGTTATCATCATCGTCTGAACTTTGTTCTCTCAACGCCTGATCGATAAATCTATTTGTGGATCGCCACTTCTGACGACCGAATGGATTAATTAAAGGAAGATTCTTATTTCTCCTCTTGCTGTCTCGACTCAATGATGCGTTGTAATTCGTAAGAAAAGCTATGAATGATCCTTGCCTTTTCAGAGGCATTAAATGGCCGAATTGTTGAACAAAAGTATTTGCATTGTTCCTGAAAGCCTCAAAGTTCTCTGGAGGTTGGTCTTTGAATAATTTCAGAATATCTATCATAACATCGAGAATTTGTGTAACGGCGCTTTTCAGCATGTAACCATATGGCGGACTTATTAATTGTATTAACAAGTCAAATAAATCGGGTTTTACCTTCTTATCCAAGAGAAATCTTGCTGATAAACATTTGCACATAGTTAAATATGGAACATGTTTCATATTACCAGTCATCTTTAAAAATGGTCTTTTGTAAGATAAGCATTCAGCAATTTGCTTGCAGTACTGAATAAAAAGATTTCTTGGCGCTTTAACAAGCAGTAATTGTGTGAATAATCTGATTATATTACCATCTGAGAACTCTATTCTGTCTAAAAGATTGTAGAGCACTAATGTAGATGATTGATCACCAACCATATGAATGCTTAGCAAATTCACATATGCTTCGAGAACATTTGAAGTAATAGCATAGTTTGAAATATCATATTCAAGATTGTCGAGAATATCTTGAAAATCTATTTTGATCGGATTGTTCTCTTTGCATAATATTTTGATTACTAATTCCCTGTATGACATTAAAACACTCAATCGAATCTCAGGATCAATACTTTCATCAAAACCTTGATTTAAATCCTCGTTTTTCATAAACAAATTGAAGATGAGCTCAAAATGCTTTTCTGGAAGATTTGTGCGACTCAATAAATCAAGAATGAAGTAACAATAAGGAAAATTATATGATTCGCTTGTTTCTAATTGTTTGAGTGCAAAGTTTGAATCGAGTTTCAAATCAATCCATTCACTTGGCGATATTTTAATTCCGCTGCAGTGTTGTGTAATTATTAATGAAAAATCGCAAAATAGTTTGAAACACTCCGCATCGAATGGAGTCAAAATAGCAAAAACATCAGTAATTAGCAACAAAGTATTGACATCAAACTTTTCATCTTTCGGATAATCTTTCAATTGCTTCACAGCAAAAAACTCTGATGGATCGCATCCTAAAGATATCATCAAATCAATTGTTACAGATGGAGTGTCTTCAACGACTGCTGTTCCGTATGAATCATAAGAAACGAGACTTCTATATCTGTCAATCGGCGTTAAATAATTTCTGCATTCTTTAATTATTTTCTGCTTTGCTGATTCATTTAAAGCTGATTTATCTAGTGTTCTCAAGTATTTGAAAATTCTGTTTCTAGAAAATGTTACTGAGGTGTATTGGAAAAGGATATCAAGTATTTGATGTATATATTCTTGCATTGGCTCTTTTAGATGCGATAATAAGAAGCAAAATTTGTTAATTCCTTCTTTCGTTGAAGCAGTTCTAAGAGTCAATTTCTTTAGATATAGCAGCGCTTGTTCCATTAATTCAGGTGATGAGGATGAAACTACAAGAGCTGTATCAAGTAGATGTGATTGTATCGTTGAATTTACTGAATACAAAATCGAAAAAAGATCAACAGAATTAAGCAACAAATTTTTGGCTCTTTTTGCACATAATTCTATTGCTTTGTATGTTACTGTTAGAAAACTTTGGCTCTCATCTTCGTTATATAATGCGTATGTAATGATATCTCTATATTCAGAAGAAATGAAGATCTGCGTAAGAAGCTCAGCGACATAATTATAAGATTGATAAATTAATCTATCAGCACAAATTCCGCATAAACAATCAATGATGTCTATTGGCGGAAGGACTTTAAAATTGTATTTGCTGATGTCACACTTCTGCATTAAACCTATTCGTATCAAATATCTGAGTGATCTAATGACAGGAGCAATGGATAACTTCGAAACTGCAAATAAAAGAAAAACGTCTGAACTTTGCAATTGATAGTCAATTTTGTGCTTAATTGATTGACGAATACTCACCTCGAGGGCATTCACAAGCTCATGGGAATGTGATCTCCTTTGCCTGATGAGAAATACACAATCTGGAAGTTCATTTAAATCCATGTAATGAAATATTTTACGAATGAGCAGTGCAATTCGTGTATCACGCTTATATTCGAATAAATATAAAGAAATATTGAGTAATGCGGAAACAGATTTTGGATTTTCAATTGTAAAATCTCCGATTTTTTCGATAAACATTTCTAAATTTGAAGTCGTGAGATTCAGTTCAGATATGGAATGAAACAGTGGAATAGAAATTGCTGCAGGAAATGAAGATCGAAGTAATCTGAAAATATAAGTTTGTCTGTTGGGTTCAAATCGATATAATATCAACGGTGCAATACTAAGGAATGGATGGAGTGCTATCGAACTAAATTGATCGATTTTTTCGAACATTTGAAAAATTGTTTCCGCATATTGCGAAAATTCTGTATTTCTAGTGCCAGACTCTCTTGATATTACCGACTGTATGTTGAATGTATTCTGTACAATCGTTTTCTGAGAAATGTTTGGCTCAAGAAAAGATAATAGCAATTCATTCATAAAAATGACTTCAACTTGAGATAAAGAATAAATTTGCATTCAAAGATATACATAAATTCATGATATTTCAGATTATATAAGATAATATTTTAAATTTAATTATTCTTTGGGTTTGAAAGAAATTTAATCATCAAAAACATATCTCTAAAGCTATGAAATATCAGAAATGCGTTTATTTTTGTTATTTCAAAGTTGAATGATAAATATTTTCATTGAAACAATGTTAAGACTTTAAACAAAGATCATTAATTATAATATAGACACAGTTACTAATAGTTTAATATATAATGTTTTGAAAACAAATTATGCCTTTTTTCTGTTTTTCTGCCCAAAAATTGACTATTCTAAAAATACAAATTAATACATTAATAGACACAATACCCCATCTATAATTTTGGCTGATTTAAAATCAAAAAACTCTCATCCATATCTGAAAAAATTACGTTTTTTTGTTTTCTTGAGCGGTCTAAAAGTATGAAAAGTAGTGTATCGATGAAATAAGACTCACATGATTATTTTTTGTTTTTTCGAACAAAGAAAGAATGATATAAATGAAGAACATATCTCCCCATTGTTTGTGGATAGTTTCTAACCCAGAATTTTTGATACTTTGTGAGTTCACTGCGGAAATGATATTGATCCTCTGCAAAGAATGTAATATTGTGACATCTCTCGGGAAGATTTTTAGGAATATTTAAAAGATGTGCAAAGCTTCCGTTGACTGAATGTACATGAATATTCATTAATTTTCCAGTATAATTATTATCTATTATCCAATAAATGTCGATGTCACTCTCGAGATCTATATCAGTCACATATCCACTCACGTTAATAGATGCATTATACAATTTAATGTATTCCTTTGGGTCTATATCATATACATTAATAGAAGGTGCATTATACAGATATTCAAAAGATGTAACAACTGTCTGCGATGGTAAGTTATCGGCATCAACAGCATAAATTCTTAATATATTAGGAAACTCAACGATGGTGAGAATCAAAGGCAGTGTTATAAACTTCTGATTTCATATGCGATTTATCATCATTGGCAACAATTGAAATGATATTCGGGCCATTTTTCAAACCATAGCTGATTGGAATATTGACATCTCTTCCAGAAAATTGTATATTTTAATTTGCTACCCCATCGAAAATTTCTAGCGTTACACTACTGGAATTTATTAATTCCGCATAGATTTTCATAAAGTTATTGAGTGATCTTTGTATTCGCATTGATTGATTTTGTACAATTTTTAATCTAGGAATTGGTGTATAGACAATGAATTCAAAAAACTCTTTTTCTGATTCAATGCCATCAGAGTCTATTAAATAAACTTCGATTAAGTGTTCTATGTTATCCTCTAAAGAATCATTGATCGGGACTATAATATTCTGCATTGGATCTGATGAAGAAGGAAATGTTTGATTGGATATTTGAAAATCATCGATATCTACAATAACATAAATGATTTCAGCATTATCATTGTTAGATATATTAACTTGAAATTCAACATTTTCATTAAATAACTTTGGGAAAATAGTTCTTTCGGGTGGAATTAGAGCATTAGCTGGCTCATTGTAACTATATATAAAGTTATAAGTCTGCTTGAACTCGGATCTTGACTCAGAGTTCACGATAATATCTAAAATATGTGAACCTTTCTCTAGATTTCTCGGAATTGAAAGAACAAATGAATATTCGCTTGGCTGAACATTGCTGAGGAAATTAATTGCTTAATTATTAATATTGCATGAAATATTTACAACTTTCCATATTTCGTAAACATCAAATGAAAAATTGATATTTTCACATCGTTCAATATTTTTTGTTAGATTTGTCGATATTTTCACAACTGGAGCTCTGTTAATATATGTTAATTCATATTGCTGTGAGCTGGATCTTTGGTAATGTTGTTCTACAAAAATTGTTATTTGATGTGTTTCAAATGTAAAACTTTCAGGGAAAATAAAAATAACTTTTCCGTCATTGATTCTTGCAATATATGTTTTTGGATCATTATCAAAGGAGTACATTACATTAATTCCATTATAGCGATTTACTGGAAGTATTTTAATTCCAGTTTGATAGGATTTCGAGTTTATCTCTTTTGGAAAGTCATCAGTAAACTTGAATGATAAAGATGTTTGTTCTAAATTAATTGCTATAAGTTTGTATTCACATGAGCAGCCGCTTTTCCCTGTTATATTGACAATGCTTCTTCCAGTTCTAAGATTCTCTGGGAATTCGAACTTTTCATAAAATTTATAGTTTCTTTCATTTTTAGAAGTGGACCGATATGACACTAAAATTTCCAAAGGCCCACATCCTGAAATATCTCTTATCGTTGCATTCAAGATTGGTTTTTCATCAAATTGCTGGTACTTTGTTTTATCCAGTTCGGCATCGAAATGTAATGCGTCTAGCCATTTGACTCGGATGTTTCTTTCGATAATATTTGAAATAAGTCCCTAGTTGTTGTCGCAATAAAATTTAATTGTATTTCTTCCATTTATTAAAAACCAACCTGATGGGATTTTGAAGATTCCGTAAAGTAATTACTCAACAAATACTTATCATTATCCGCAAACTCTACATAAAGAGATATTTTGGCTCCTTCATAAACATCAGAAATTGAACCAGTGATGATTAAAAGTATCTCCTGGATTCTTGTATTCCTTATCTTGTATATCACCTATGGAAATAGTTTGCCTTTTAGTTTTTGGAGGATTATTTTCAGGAGATGGAGCGATATTGAAGATAAGAGTTTCTTTAGCATGAATTTTTCTATTTCTCCATGAAAAAGCAATTCCAGTATCAGTATTTTCATATGAATTTTGAGTGAAATTATTGAATTTATTATCATCAGCCCTTCTAAATGGTCCAAACCAATAAGTGTCGACATCAGTTCCACCCATTCCGCGTAAAATAAATGAAGTAACTTTTCCTTTGCCGTCCTCCATAAGAAATCCACGGTTCCCGATTTCTTCATCATATATGTTTGATATTTTTGCTCTGTCGTTGGAATACATCTGAATGTCCGCGTGAGTAGCAACAGAAATCGTATGTGAAACCGAATCTTCGTTTGATATTGATTTTTGGTGATTTGAATTTCGATTGACTTCTCTTCCAACACCATCCACTTCAAAATACGTTATATATCCACTATCAAAGTACGTTGTTTGTCTACCATCGATGTGGATGTTAAAATTATAATCTCTTGAAAAGAAAACTGCCAACATTAATTATAAAACAAATAATGAAAAATTCGAACCATGGAGTATAAATAACGTTAAATAAAGGACTTCAAAAGTGACAATGATTTTGTTTAAAAAATGAAATTAACCTGTTAATTGATTGAGAATTCTCAAAAAAATAGTGTCACGTTTTGTATTTATATGCAATTATTTGACATGTTCGTATAACAATATCCTTAGTCCATTTTTAAAATAATTTCCTATTTTTTTTCATTCAATGAAAATCATTGCTGTACGTAGTGGCTATGCCCTTGAAAGAGTATTTTTCATGTTTTGCGTTTCATTTGTATCGCTTTACGTTCGGTTCGAAATGAAAAATATGATGAAACTGATAATGAAGCCATTTAATCTATTTCTCTTCATTGAATGAATACGTTCTACGAAAGTTTTAGTGTTCAAATATTCAAATATCTGAATAGATAAACATAGAATTAATACAAAACTTTATTTTATCTTTAATTCTCTCTTGATCCAAGCCACAACGTTGAGGTGATTGTTATCCATTGCAAGGTCAATAGGTTTCTCACCTTGGGAGGTAACATCTGTAAGTGAAGCACCTTTTTCCAGCAAGTATTTGATTAATTTCAAATTACCGCTTGCAGCTGCAGCAGTAATTGGGATTTTCTTTTTGTTCTTTATCATTACCTTCTCTTTGAACTTCTCAACAAGTGTTTTAACCGTTGCATAAGCGCCATTTTGACAAGCGATTATCATCGGGGTTTCGGCATTGTGATTGGTTCTCGATAACAATACACCACACTCTTCAACAAGGTACGTTATCGCATCTACAGCGTTTCCTTTAGCAGCGTAATGAAGTGGGTTATTTCCAGAGGAATCAGCTTCGTGGAAGTTAATTTCGTTGTCACCCAAAAATTTAAGTATATCAACAGCATTGTATTGTGCTGCAGGCATCATTGGCGAGACGCCAGAATGATTTGCTGCAGATAATGAAATACCATGTGCGAAAGAGTATTTGACTATATCAACGGAATTGTACATTGTAGCGTAGTGCATTGGAAGGTTACCTAAGTCATCTTCTCTTTTGAAGTAATTTAGATTGTTATCAAGTAATTTGCAGCATTCAAGACTTCCACCTGCTGCTGCATAGTGTATCACGTTCATGCCATTCAGTCCTTTTACTTTCAGGTCAGTATTAATGCTAATAAGATATTCAATGATTTTAAATGCATGGAAGTAGGCTGCAATACATATAATCTTAGGCTCTCCAGCCAAAAATGAAGGAACAGAGTATGGAATGGAGAAATTTTGTTCGTGAATTTGATATTCCGAATCAATTTCTGAAAATTTATCAACATCATCCTCAAGAATCGCATCCAAAGCACTAAGAATGATTTTCTCCTTCTCTCTGATTTTCTCTAATTCTGCTGGTGTTGGTACAACATTAGAATACATCTGACAAATCAAAAAGTGAAGATAAAAAAGTGAACAAAGGCGAATGTTTTCTAATTTTGACGTGTAAAGCTATCAAATCATCATTCCTTCTGTCATGTAATGCTAAAAAATAAGTGAAGTTATGTCAAGTGAACTAAAAGGTGACATTAATGCCAAGAGGAAGAAAGAAAAAAGTTGTATCTTCAGAGAGCGAAGATGAGTTCGTTGACTCTGAGGAGGACATAAAGCCGAAGAAGAAAGCAAAAAAACCTAAGCAGAAGAAATCAAAAGTTCAAAAAAAAGAAGAAGTTATTGAAGAAAATACTTCTTTGGATGTCGATTTTGAGGAATTGTCCATTGAATCATTAAGAGAGGAACTAATTAAGCGAAATTATTATCCTCCAATGGTTCGATTTTTTGATCGAAGGCAATTATTACTAATTTTAAACGAAAAGTTTGATGCAAAAACATGCTTTAAGAATCAAATTCGCCGTGATATCGAAATTATGATGGAGAATGGTGTTCTTAGCAAACTTAATCAATTGCTTTTAAATCACTCAATTACACAGACCCAAATAACATCTTTGCCTGATGATGTGAAGTCAAAGATCAATGCGGCCTATAATTCCGGTGTAGCTGCAGATGAAATAATTAAACTATATGTTCGTCCGGCTTTACAGAATTAGGCCTTCTTATAAAAAAAATTTGTTTATAGGTAAACATGTAATGATTTTAATATAGTCTAAAATAAGTTCCCCAGCAATAGAAAGGTTGTCCACAGTTTAGTAGTAATGTTCATTTTGGGTAAGCAATCCATGTAAATAGTTGATGTTACTCTTCATCGTATATGTCGAAAAAACACAATGAATAAATAGAGTGAAATTCTTTAATAATAAAAAAGTATGCATAGATTTAAACTTTCCACAATGACTACATTACATTTTGCGCGATCTCACCTTGTTAAGGTATTAATTATTATTCTAATCATATATTATATTGTTACAACCATGAAAATATATGAAACTGCTAAAAATGGATGCATGCGTTGCAAATTTAATAAAGAAAGAAGTTGATTATGCATTTGTGATTTCATCAAATTTCGAAAAATCAATAATTTTCGTAGTTTAGAGGATGTCAATGTATAATCTTTAATGAATTGTAGTCATACATCATCTGTTTAGAGGCTAAATACGTGAATTAACTCACTTTCAATGCAAAGACGACTGAAAGTTTGAAAATTTACTTTTTAAAATATAGTGAGTAAAATGAAAGCAATTTTAGAATAATATCACCGACAAAAAGTGACATAAAAATATTTGAATATATTGTTCACAAGTCAAAAGTCAAAAATAATCATCATTTTGCAGGGCACTTTCATCAAAATCTCAAATAAGAAACAATGACATTGGTAGAGGTATTTCGAAATGGCAAATTAATAAATTTTACACGTCAAAAATTTTTCATCGTATCTACCAAAAATTCAAAATAAATTAAGAAATATAAAACTATATCACATCCTGATACATGTGTTAAACTAATCAATTTTATTCTTAAATTTTCTTCTAAAATACCAACTAGTTTAATTAGCAGAGCATTTGTATCAAATATTTTTTTGTGAATTGATGTCAAAAATTTAATAAATTTCACAAATAAACGTCTCCCTTTTGATTTTGAATTTATGATATAGTAATGATATTAAATCATAATACAGCAAATTTTTAATTCAGAGAAATTTTATATCATTCAATTATTTGAATAGAAACCTCTTTAAATTTTCGAGTGAAACCACTGCCATGACGATATACAAACGATTTTTAATCCACTAATTTCCACTTTTTACAATTTCATAGAAAAATCATTATTAATAAAATGTACACAGGGAGACTTGTAGAGTTATACACGAACTCTCTCAAGAAGAACCGGAGCAAGGACTTGGAGATCAAGAGGATGGAAGAGCAGTATAAATGGGAGAAATCACTTTCTGCTACAAATAAGCTTGCATACGATTCACCCATAAAGAGAAACAGGTCCATGTCATTCGATGACAGCCAGAGGACTCGCTCAGCAAAATCTGTTGTGGTTCAGCCGCTCAGACCACCAAAAACTTACAGACACAAATTCTCCAACACAGTACCAACAGCTCATTTAACGAAGATGGTGCAGGAGCTGAGGCTCTCCAAAATCCATGATCCGGCTTTGAGCTCAATGAATTCCTTGCCAAAGCCAACTATTCAGGATAACGATGATATCCAGCTATACAGACCAATTTCAGCCACAGTGTCAGCTCTGGACCATATTATTTAGATGTAATATATTGAATTATATTGTATTTTTGTTTGTAATATAAAGCTAATTTGTTTGCTAACTTCCAGTGATGCTATACTCCGTTGTTCTCCAAGGAAAACCATGAAGGACAAATATTAACTTTGATGGTTCATTTCACAAAATAGGAAACATATGTGAATCACCATGGATTTCCTATATATGGACCATCAACATATCGTTTTGATCAATTGCTGGTCATAAAACTATATGTTTTCTTTGACATAATTAGATGTTTTACACATCATTCCACGAACTTTCCCTAAAACCTGTCCTCCACAACGTGGAGAATTCAATCATAAAGGAATTGCTATGGATATTCGATACCGAATGATATTAGAAAGTCAAAAACATAAATTAAAATTGTTCACATATGGAATATGCTTTTGCGCCTTGAGCACACACTGATGGCACAAATTTTATTATCCAATATATAGTTTTGAGAATCAAATCTTTAATGTCTTAATCTACCTGCTAAACAACTCCATTTCTATTATTATTATGAAATTTAGCCTGTTAAAGGCTGAAATAAATTTTGATTTTGAAGTTTATTTTGAAATTGCGATCTGAGTTATGTTTACCGCGAATTACTATAAGCCTCATCTATGCAAATCGATGAATATCATTGCTCAGCTTTAAAACACAAATATAAAAAAAAATTAATATTTTGATAAAAAATAAATAAATTTAATTACATACTGCTATAGAATCTGTGTTTCCTTTTTCAGAAGCTATTTTGAAAGTAATTTCGAAGATGGCAAAAGAGCACATTTTTCTTCAAAGAGAGGCTTCCTTAAGTCCCTCGGAATATCCCATTACATTCTTCTATATCCAAAGGATGAAAGAAATCAATCAACACAATATCATAGATTCGCATCAGCAATCATTCGATTCACTAAGAGCTTGGTGGTGAAAAATACGACAAAATATAGAAGTCAACAAAGAAGGAAATCTCATGATTTAGCCAGACAATTCTCAAGCTAAGGCATTTGCAAGACTTGAAAAGCTTTTTTCATCATGATGATCCAAACTTCAAGATATGAATAATAATATGGTATTCGGTGAAAGCAGGAACGAGACAAAGCCAGAACAACAAGAATAAAATATTATAGGGTGTGCAAGGGTGTGTTTAGCACAGAAAGATTGGAGCAAATCTGAATCATTCTATTAACACATATATAATATACACCTATAACAACTCTTATATAGAGAAATGTGTCATATAATTTTTGCACCGTGGCGAGATATAAAATCAAAATTGAGTCCGAAACCGATTTCGCAGTAAAAATTGGCTCCAAAATGTTCATTCATTTGATGTGACGAAGAAAGAATTTTCACTCTCTCTTCAAAACATTTTTGAAACAATCTTTCTCTGCTATTATACGTATAGTATACCTCGTATATAATCTATGGATATACTCATAGTTGTAACTGAATCTTTGGTTGCTGATAAGCAATCCCATAAATAGAGACGGCTCGAATTTTGACAATCTGAGATGGGATTTTTTGTTTTCATTACAGTTAACCCAATGATTGATAAAAAACATAGATAATAGTTACCTTATATAATAGATACAGTATTGATTATAATAACATTAGTAGATAGATGATTTATTAATGATATGAAAACGAAAATCTCGAAAGACATGTTTTCTCCGCAAACACAATTTTTTTGACAAAAATTTGATTCCCATCGAATATTTGCTTTTACATTAATTACTGAGATGTGCCAATTACTTTTCTTAGGGACACGACGGATCTATAGTTGATGGTCTATTACCCTCTGCAATTGAATGAAGTCAAGTTTGATGTCTATGGTCAAACCAGCATTTCAATTACAAATTTGAAAAATATGACGTAATTTTTTATTTTGTTCTGATATAGATATTATGAAGGAAAACAACGATATAATATATATAAATAAGATATATACTTATTGGATATTAACATTATATAGATTGTAGTTGATTGTGAACAGAATATGACATTATGATAAATGATGAAAGTGTTTTCACTTTTGTTGAGAGTTCACAAAAAAATTCAGTTTCGCTTTTATAGAGTTATTCAAGTTACACAGCCTTGATTTTTTTGCTCTATAGATTCCGATTCAGAATCGTTCGGCCTATCTATGCATATGCTTAAATTGATCTGTACTTTGCTATTGGTCACTATATTCAAGCAAGAAAAAATTTTAATACCCAAATTGTGCAAAAAATGACGGATTTCAAAATTGTGATATTTGAGTGACTTATAATCGAAATAGAAAATTCAAACCATATTTATAATGCTTAAATTTGATAGGGTTTATAATGTTGTTATTATAACATTTCAACTCATTCTCTATCTTTCTGTGCTAAACACAACCTTGCACACCCTATAGTTTGTTCTAAAACAATTAACAATATATTTTTATTATATGTTGAATTCTTCAATTTCAGGTGCCTCTTTGCGCTTATCCGCATTAGCCTTTGCAATATTTGCCTTGACAACGAATGCAACATTGAGAATAACAATAATATCGAGATAATTACAATAGCAATTGCACCAATAACAATAATCTTTGTTGAGCCTGTGTAGAGTTTATCAGTGCTTGCAGAAAGAGCATTTGCAGCACCAAGTCCATTACCTCCTTCTTCTGTTGCACTAGGAGTGGCTGTTGGTACACGCGTTCTCTTTGTGAAGGTGACATATTGAAGTGACGGTACTGGTATTGGTGTTTCATGTGGAACAAGAGGATAATCAGTCTGCTCAGGTGCATACGTTGGGAACAGAGGTTCATCTGTTTCATCAGCCCAAAGCTCCAGTGGTCTATCTGATGGCCATGGTGTTTGTGTTGGCCAAAGTGTCGGCTCTGGTGTGGGCAATGGTGAATGCGCTAGTGTCGAATCAAGAGTTGCTGTTTGATCTGGTGTTGCTGGTAGAGGTGGAAGATCATCAGTATAGAGATTCTCTTCTGTTAAAGGATTCTCTGTGAAATACATTTCTGCGAGCTTTGTTGCTCTACAGAATCTTTCTGGTTTAATACACCACATGTTATATACTCTTGAGCCATAATAGTGCTGGAATATCTTGTTGGCATCAGCAGCTGTGCATAGTTTTTCACCATAAGTGTTTTTATTGGAATTGTTATAAAGGCGTATTGTGTAACTGTCATATAAATGGCAATTGTATTCGCCGCAGATTGGCATCATATTTGTTGTATATGATGTAGGTCCATTATTCATTGGAAGCAATGCTGTGCCAGGAGGGCATCTGAAGTTTACCATTCTGACTGTTGCGAAGTCTGCAATTCCTTTGGTGTTGATGTAAGTCCATCCTTTACCATTGTAAAGGTTCATGTTCTGAAGATAAACTGCAATATCCTTATCGTTCTTTGTGTTGGATGTTGGTTTGTAGACCATGAATGCAGAGTTATATCCAAACATCTTGAAGTTGAATCCAACATGTTTGTCTGTTGATAACGTTGTTCCTGATGTGTAGTTGATCAAATAATAGTTCTGGAAATAAACCTGTGGATTACCTAATGCAAAATTCTCAATATAATTTCCATCAATCTGCTCTCTGTGACCCCATTCCATTGGCTGCACCATTGTTCAGTTGATCTCGTAGTTACCTGTATCCAAAAGAACGGCTGCTGTGATATCTGTTAAGTGAGGATACAGGTGATTAACTAAATATCCAGCCATGACATCACCGAAGTATGTTCTCGCCTCTAAGTTACCAACAGAGTTCCAAGCATCCTGAAGCTCAATACCAGCTGGACAGCTATTTCCATTGATTGTAAATGTATCAACACCGAAGTGCCTCTTACCGAATATGCGCGGGTAAGGAGTCGCCAAGAATGTGTATGTTTTGTCTGTCGTCGTCAGCTGGCATGTGATTGAGCTGTGTGGGGTGTTTGAGTCCTGTGGGTGGTAGTACTGATAGTACTCGTTGTTAAAACCTAAAATATTGATTATGCTCTGAACACAGCTCCAGAAGTAGAGGTTATCAGGTGTATGTTCATCCTGAACTGATGTCGGCATTTTTTCAATGTATGAAGAAGTTACAATAGTGCAAAATATAGGTCTTTTAGTTTCATAATAATACCTCAATGGGAAAGATACTGTCAATCCTCTGTAGTCGAATATTGGATGTTCAATAACGAATATGAAAAGATCTGTATCAGTAACAGCAGGAACATCTTGTAAGAATGGAGGTGAGTTCCATATATTCTTTCCATCGAACTTTGGACCGATTGAAACTGTTGTAAGATCGATGCTCTTTGTGTACGGTTTTCCTCTAATGAGATTTGTAATGTATTTTTGGACATTATCTAAAGTTCCAATTATGTAATCGAGATTGCCTGTTATGTTGGAGCAGTTTGCATGGCAGTACTCATCGTATTGCCACTAAGAATATCCAGATGGATTATATTTGCATCTGCTCGCGTCAACTTTTGTTCCATTGATGTAACAGTAATCGATGGTTAATCTAGTTGGCGGCCATTCGTCGGATGTCTGCTTCGTCCATCGTAAGAAACTTGAGCTTGAAAGTATACTCAATAAAGCAAAAAATCATCATTTTTGAGGTCAGGTTAATGTGAAAAGTGTATCGTAAAGTTAGAAAATTTTTAATTAAAAAATCAATATATTGATGCAGCGATCATATTTTGATTGTTAATTTTTCAATATTTTGAGTGAGATCGACGGTTTTGAGCACATACAAAAAATCAAAATTATTTTTCATGGCTTAAATTAATCAAATGCGCATTCACATCAATATTATCAATTTTTGAAAAATGGTTCTCAAAAAAATGAAAAGTGGCAAAACTTCACAAAAGAGTATTGTGAAGTATATATTGACCTATACTTTCAGAATTTTTCAAAAATAAGATCAATTATTTTAAAATTATGTTACGGATCAAATCATATTGGACATGAACTGCCTGCGTGATACACATCTAATTTTTCAATTTTTTGGTTTAAAATCTGATCTTTTTTGTTATTTGCAAAAAATCTTGTAAAACTCTTTTGTAAAAACAAGACATATCGTATAATAGATAAGAGAAGAGAAGAGCTTCCATCATCTTCCAATACAAGATAGTGTTTGTTTAAGCAAAATCATATTGGATGAGCGGCTTGGTCTTTGTTTGCAGAGATATTATTGATACCACTGTAAACAGAACCCCAGAAAGGTACGTAAATGTTTTATCAGATCTGATCTATAGGGGGGTCACTCGTTAAAAATCGCAAAACTCAAAAGAGTAAACGAAAAAACAAATTCAAGGGAATTCCTGTCTTATTTTCTTTTTGTTACACATTGAATTCACGAAATAAAACATTTCTGTTGTAGATGTTATATTTACAGCGTTTATAGAGGATAAATCCCAATATTATTAAACTTGAATGCGAATATATGCGAACAGCTTCTAAACACAACAAAACCTTTAAATTGGACGAAAAATAATTGTTTTGCATTGCATTGGGCCTTCATTTTTTATGATTGATAATCAGCCTCTTTTGGGGATCGACAAAAACGAGTTTGATGAAGAAAAAACTCTTGGCGGAAAGCCGCCCCTGGCAACACTTTTCTCACTGTTAGCGGGTCCTCTCCTTTCACAAGTCACAAATGCGATGTATGGAATTGTCAATACGATATGGATCGAAAAAGGCATCGGCGATGAAGGCCTTAAAGTCCTCGCTGTGCTTTACATCTACGACGCTGTTATTTATTCGCTTGGTAATTTACTGACCATATCAGCGAGTTCACATATTTCCTATTTATTCGGTAAAAGCCAGTCACATCTGTGTAATCAACTCATTGCTGATCTTATAAGAGTTGCTTTCCTTCTTGGAATAGCTTATCCTGCAATTTCTATCCCAACAACCGTTCCTGTGGTGAAATGGTTATCAAAATCAGATGTTATTGCACATGATGCATTGAAATATATCGAAATTTCATCAGGATGCAGTTTTATTCCATTATTATATTATGTTTTATGCGGAGTGTTACAAGGTGAAGGACGAACATGGCTTTTTGGCATAATTCAGATCGTTACATTAATGCTTGACATGTTTTTGTTCCTTCCTTTATTTTTGCTTTATCTCAAATGGGGAGTATGGGCAGCAGCACTGTCACAAGTTATCTCTCAATTCATTATAACCTTTATTCTGTTGGCTCTTCTTCTAGCAGGCAAATTTTCATTACAATTCAAATTATCGTATTTATGCAAGAAATTCTCGAAGGAATCACATGAAGCACTTAGAGTTGGCTTTGCTTCGTTCATTCTCAACTTGTCAGAAGCATTCCCACAATTCGCACTCCAAAAATTTGTGATTTTAGTTGCAGATCACGTTCACTTAAAAGAGCCAACACTCACTTGTTGGAACATCTTTGGGCGTCTTTACATGGTTGCCTGTTGCATCCTCGTAGCCTTCGATGCAGCCTATTTACCACCGACGTCTTACGCATACGCGAAGAGGCAATACAAGAGAGTTTTAAGATTGACAATTCACACGCTTTGGATTTCATTGGCATGGGGAGGAATTGCATGCAGCGTTGTTGTTCTTTTCCCACGCCAAATCATTAGACTTTTCAGCAAAGACAAGCAAGTGCAAGACTTGGCTGCTGCTATCATGTGGCTTGGATTCATCACTCTTCCTTTATATCCATTGCATTCGATTGCCATTTCGATGCTTCAAGCAATCAAATTATCAAAGAGATCAACAGTTTTGTCTGTAATGACATCATTGATACCATTCCCATTGTTTTCAGTAATATTCTATTACACGCATCCAAACTCAATGCATTGGATATTCGGAACATATGTCGCATGTGATATTTCTGCTGCTTTGTTTACTGCCATCATTATGTTTTCTCCATTTGCTCGTTTACTTAAGCTAAATGATGGCGAAAAGTTCACTGATGATGAAAATGAAGCTCCGGTGAACTCCCAATCGATAGAAAGCATCAATGAGAAGTAATTTATATATTGTTTGATTATAAAAATAGAGTTTATATAGAGAGAAATTCAAATATATTTTTTAAAAAAATAGAACATGTTAATGATATTTCTGGCGCATCTGTGCAATAAGAGATGAAGACTCACGAGAAGCCCTGAATGATGTAGTGAGTGCGAGCCATTTAGTGATTTCTTCATTCTTCTTGTTGATATCCGCCTGGAGATTATCAACAATCTTGTCAACAGACTCTTGGCGCAAAATGAGCTCCTCCTGAACACGCTGGAGATCATTTCTCATTTGTGCTGTATCCTCGATCTGCTTCTCGAGTCTCTTCTTCTTTCTGTCGAGCTTAGTAATGATCTTCTTATAGTTATTCTGCTCTTCGAGGATCTTTGGTGTCATTCCTGAAGCGAGATCGACTTCGAGTGCATTAACTTGGCGCCAAAGAGCCATAACGTCTGGCTGCTCATTCTCTTCTGTTTCCTGAACTTCAGATGATGTTGATGATGATTCATATTTAGTTTCGATTTGGATTGCGACGGTGAGATCTTCTTTAAGTTTCTCGATTTTGTGTGTTAAGTCATCATTGATCTTCTTCTGTTCGTGATTGTTCTGTTTGAGCTCAGCAATATCTTTGTATAAGTTTGGACGCTTTGAAATGGCTTCATTGAGCTTATTGATGTCTTCTGTTAATTTTTCGGATGAAACTTCGTTATTTTCGTTACGAGAGCGTAATTTCGAGAGAACCTCGATAATGCCGGATATTTTTGCTAATTCTGTCTTTGTGTCATCGAGTTCTGCGCGTTTTTGAGTGAGTTGTTCTTTGAGTTGCTTATTATCATTCAAAATCTTTGTGATTTGCTTTTCTGTTGTATCAATTATAGCTGAATTATTGTTATTGTTGTCTTCAGATGGTTTTGAAGCGACTTCTTGCTTTATTTGATTCAAACGCGATTCAGAATTTGCTATTTCAGCCTTTAACTGTGCAATTTTAGCCTGCTTCTCAGCTATTATCTTCTTTCTGTCTCCTTGTGGCTCAGATGGACGTGCAGGCGATTGTGGAGCTGAAACTTGTGCTGGAGCCGGTTTTTCTTGTTGCGGTGAGTTTTCTTGCTGTTGGGTCCACTTAAGGTATTTCATTAAATATGTTTGGACCTCTTTAGGCTGCTGTTTGATGTTTGCAACAACTTGTGATTTTAATTCTGAACGCATTGCGACGTAAATCAGTGGATTCACGTAGTTTATAATATCCGCTTGATTCCTGTTACGAGAAAGAGACGCTAAATCGGGTTTATTTCTGATATTTTTTTCTTGTATCGCAGGCGAAATGATTTGTTCATAAGCACGCAGATTTTTAAATATTGCGAACCAGTCTGTCTCGTTTTTTGGTGTATCTAACTTCTCAATGTCGATTTTCGTTGGACTTATTTGATTCCAGATCAAAGGAATCGCTTTCGTCGCCAAAAGGTCGACGGATGTCTTAACGTTCAGTTCCGGGATCCCTGGAAACGTATTCAGGAAACTTATTAAACATTTTTCGTCGTCCCACTCCATTTATTTTTTTTTTATAAATTTATGAAAAATTTTGTCAGCGAATCTCTTCACACATATGAAATCAGAGCCTTTTCACATTGAGTATAGAGAAAAGAGCAAAAGAATATGCTATTTCTTGAATATCTAAGAAAAATATTTTAATATATGATGAATCAAATTTATTCATGAAACTGTCTTTGCTAACATAATATTAACACAACAAAATATTATTTAATTGATTGATGTAAAACTTTTCACTTAAGCATTCCATTGATATATGAAGTAAAAATGAACATTTTCCATGAAGTAATGCTTTCATTTTTACTGAAATTAAAATGAATACATCTAACTGAATATATAAGCAAAACAAATTACTGCATGTAGTATGATTTCAACTATAATCCTAGTTTATATTGTATATGTGTTGAATGATATATATCTAATATTCATTGAAATAAGTTCATCAATATGAGACGATAATTTTTTTAAATATATTTTTGATGTCATGTTCGCTTTCATAGGCAATCAATGTCAAAATGATAGTGGAGAATTATTATTGATGGCAATGTGAGATTTGATTTTTTAGATAGTAAAACACTTTATTCAATCTATAAAAATAATATAAAATATAATATAAACATTTGTTAGTCATTGCGACTTCTATGTTTGTGATGTGGTGTGCGGATTGGTGAATCTTCGAGATCGAAGTCTTCATCATCAATCTTATGCTTGCTTGATCTGTGCTTTCGAATCTTCGGAGAATCAGGAACAACGAAATCTTGTGTTGATATTATTTCGATATTATCGTCATCATCGTCTCTATGGTGTCTTGACCTATGCTTGCGAGACCATTTTGGTGTTGTGTCAACTGATGTTTCTGTAGATGCTGGAGTCTCAGATGGCTGAAATTCAGGATCTTGTGATGGATTTTTTGATGTTCTGTGATGACGACGTCTTCTCTTCTTTGGAGTTTCGTCGTTAATTTCTTCATTTCGTTCGATTTGTGATAATGTCACTCTTTGTTCTGGTTCTTCAATTTCCTTTGATTTCTTTGATTCTTCATCAGAAAATTCAAGATCTGACTCTTGTTTCTTGGATTTGTTCTTCTTTGCCTTCTGTTGCGATAAGTAATCTGAAAAAACAAAGTCTGAGTCGAGTTTCTTTAATTTTCCTTTATTTTTCTTTGTCTTCTTTTGTGGTTCTTCCTCTGATAATGATAACTCTTCAGAGTTTTTATCTTCTTGCGTTTTAACTTCATCTTCCCAACCATCGCTTGATGTTTGTTGTTTGAGTGCTTGCCTTTTCAGCTTCTTTCTTGGTGGCGAGTCTGGGTATGGATTTTCTAGTACATCATCTTCATCTTCCATTTGCGTTATTGGTTCGTGTCTTTCTTCTTCATCCGATGAATTAACAATGAAATCATCTAATTCTGAATCGTGGCTTGGTTCAAATTCGAGTTCTTCATTATCATCTTCATCGCGAGCAACATCGTTATCATCATAATCATCAATTGGTCCATTATTGTCATAATCATTGAAGTATGAATCTTCACTTGCTTCTTCGGCAATGTATTTACTTGCTTTTCTAGATTTCCTCTTTGGTTTTTGTTCTTCATAATCTGTGAACTCTGAGTCTGACTCAAGTTCAGGCTCTGGTTCAACTTTTTGTTTCCTTTCTGCTTTGTTGGGAGATTTCTTGTTTGGTTTTTCGATTTCTGCATTTACGATTCTATTCTTTGGTCGTGATAAAGATTTAGTTGTTTCGAGATCATAGATCTTGTGATCAGATATAACAATGTTTGCTTCTTCTTCCTCTTCGAATATAGTTATATTTTCTGGAGCAATTTCAGATGCTATTCTGAACATTAACTCAGAAAGTGGAAGACTTCCGTGACGGCGCCAAACTGCTGAAAGATTTTTCTCGCGTGATTCGATATATGAGTCAATTCCTGGCTGAACGAGATTGATATGCATTTTCTGAACATCTGGTCTCTTTGGCTGTGGTTCTAACGGAACGTTGTGTGAATCCATGATAATTGTACTTTCTTCAACGACATTGTCGAAGATTTCTTCAGTGAAGAACATTTCTGTTGTTTTATAATTTGGATCATCAACTGAACAGAATTTTGTGATTCCGCCGCACTCATCAACAGTATACAGTGTAGAACCATCAACAGACCAAACAGCATCATTAATTGCACCACCATTTGATATGATTTGGCCACTGAGAATTGTTCTTGTTTCAACATCCCATATTGAAGCACATCCGGTGTCTGTTCCAACAAAAACGATGTTTGGATATACAGGATTAGCGGCAATGCTTTGTGAGCCCTCTAAGAAGTTTTCATGCTGACAGATGGAAATACATTTTCGCGTATTGGAGTCCCACGCGTATAAATATTGCTTCGAAATAGCGAAAATTCTCGTGTCATCTGCATTCCAGCAGCATTTCAGTAATTGACTTCTTGTATTGTTTGGTGACTTCGGAACGAGATTCTGCACCTCTCCCCAGATATCTTGGTTAGCTGTCCACAGTTTAACACACCTTTCTTTGTCTGATAATGAAATAAATCTGTCTGGTGATGATTTGCTGAAATCTATATAAGTTACATTTTTGCTGTGCCCATCGAGTCTAGTAATGAGTTTCATTCCAATATGAATAACATATATCAAGCCCTCATCACCAGCAACAGAAAGGAACTGCCCTCCTGGTGAGAAAGAGAGCCAGCTTGGATCTCTCTCCATTTTATCAAAGACGAGATATTCTTCAACTTCCATGTCATTTATCTTGTAAACAATAATTTTTCCGTTCTTACACGCTGCAGCAAGATAATTTCCACAAGGAGAGAACTGTATTGAATAAACGTAGCAATGCAAATTCAATGTTTTGATTAACTTTAAATGTTTAAATGAGAAAATGTTAATGATACCATCGTAACCTGATGAAGCGAACATTTTGTTTGCAGGATGTATACCAAGTTCTGTGATTTCATGATGATGTAATCTAACAAATGATTTGATTAATACCAATTCAGGAAGTTTCCATATTTTAATAACAAAATCGTCAGCTGCTGTAATGAGAATTTGCGATGAGTGGTCAATTTTTATGCAAAAACATTTATCAAAATGGCCGGAAATTCTATGCGAAGGATTAAACTTTAAAAGCGGTGTTGCCGATGGGAATATGTTGTATAGCATCAAATCTATCGGATTTATTCGTTTGATTTCTTGCTTTCCTGCATTTAAAATCGAAGGATAATTAGATTGAGGAATTGCTTGTTTAATCATATGTAATAATTGGTCATTTGGTATTCCTGGAAGTATTTCTTTATCTAAAATTTCAAAACTTGGATTTTTCGCGAATATTCTTGAAGGAAAAAGCTTTTTTCTTTCACATTCTTTGATAAAAACATCTGCAATCTCCGGGAACCTCCCTGTCAGAAACTTCGCGACAAGGAAGAGCAGCTCATTCTCGACCTCGTCACTCATTTTTTAATGAATTTGCTAAAAATTGTGTAAACATGTCAATAAGAGAAATCAAGAGCAGAAGCCACAAACACAATTATTATTATCACCATGAAGAATAAAACTAAGCCCCAAAGTTTTGAGGCAAAATTCCTAATATTTTATTTTAATATTTTTTATTTTTCACTTTTAGATCTCAGCAATCAAACAGAGTCTTTTGCATAAAATTTAAATCATATATCCTTTTACAAAATATATGATTGTCGATTATTTTATGAATGAGAAAAAATGTTTTCTGGTATTTTTAAATGAGCATTAGTAATTATTCATTGATATCCCGAATATTTAACAAATGCAATGCTCTTGATGGAAAATCTTTTTGTTTTTAAAATTCGATTGAATTTTTCCATGTTTTTTGCTCAATTTTTGTCGCAAATAGATTACCCCATAAATTCATATTATAAAATCATAATTAAATCGATCATATCTGTTAAAGGAACCTTACAGTTCTATAAGAAATGTATCAACTCTGGGGGTCAGAACCAGATCATACATGTATGGGCAAATATAACTCTTATGTGATGTCATACATAGTTGTAGTGTTAAACATATATAATATCGTTTCATATTTTTCATTAACAATTTGATATCAGCTTATTATTGAGTAAATAGCAATATTTATTATAAATATATCACATGCCAACAACATAGTAACATATTACAAATAATACAAGCTCCTAATTGAATAATTGTTCAGTATCTTAATTTATAAATACACGAAATCATTGCGGAGACGACAATATGCATAGATGCATGCACATATTACATGTTTTTAATGTGATACACCAACTTATACTCATAGCCTCCCAATGAATATGCTGAAATTATTGATAAATAGAAATAAAGTATTCAAAAATAAAAACGATGGAAAAATAATTTGCATCATATATACTATTTTATTAATGTAAACGGTGTCAAATAAATTGTGAAAAAACGTGACTTTTAACCTTATCTACTTTTTAAAATATGGTTTATTATAACATTTACATAATGGTAATGCTAATTTTGCCAATTTTGGTCGCTAAAAACCAAATTTGAGAGTTAAAAACTTATGTTCTATAAAAAATTTCCACCAACTTCCAGCAAAACTATCTCAACAATTAGTTTATTAATATCAATATTTTATTGTTGAATATTGTATTATAGTAGTTATAGTATGTTGTGTTAATGTTTGGAGTCATAAAATTGAATAAATAAAGAGATGATTTGAGTTTTTTAGATTGCCGATCATAAATAAAAATACAGTGGCGAAAAACCTGTCTAATGTGTTGCAAACCTGTCAACTATTGTAAACTATAGAATATATTGCCGTTTAAAAATACCATTGGATCTAAGCATCTAAAGATAGCTTTCTTGCTGGAAATGTACTTGTTGGCATTGCGTTTCAAAATACTAAAACAATATGTGCAAGGTTAGGAATCGTTGTGATGCTTTATATTCAACTTCAAAAAGAAAAATATTTCCTCATGCGCAAATTTGTATTGTATTTCCACATAAATCCCATGGAAATACACTGTATAGCTCAAGAAATACTCAAGCATTACAGAATTAGTGCTTTTATTGCATTATATTGTGTAAAATAAATTTTTTCACAACAGTGTAATGAATAATAAAATTTTACGAGCATAGCAAGGAAGTGTATAACCTACAGTAGATAAATGATCCATTATTTTGCCAAATGATAAGTTTTTGGATCATATGCGTCCAAAATCTCTTCCGAGGGGTCTCAAAAGATTGAATGCTTTTGAATGGTATTTTAGTGTAAACTATTGAAAAATTAAGGAATTCAATATCAAATGGTATTGAAATTTCGGCTTTTTGGGAATTCTACATTATGAAGATAATATTGTTCCATGGTGTAAATGATTTTTGGTGTTAACTATCTCCAATCGTAAGGAGATAGTGATGGATCAGATGTTTAACAAAACGGAGTAAAACAACAATGTAGTTAGTTGCAAGTAACCATTAGATAGTTAAAAATACAAACAAAAGAAAAAGTAGATGAAAATAGTATTAACGTAGTTCATTTTTCGCCTTAAAATAACCGGCTTTTTGAATGCTTTACATGGCAATTTGTCAGTCACTTTTCATGTAAAATAACTATGCTGTATGAGTTAATGATAAATATAAACACTAGGTATGCCAAGCTAATAGAAAAACAAATAAAAAATTCTACAAAAATTCAAATGAATAGGATAGAAATTAATGAATGAAAGCATGTTTTCTAGCTGTAAGATGTCTTCTTCTGGCTGCTGGACTCAAACTCCGGTTGCTGAAAGTCGCCATCTCGTTCCAGGCAATATCGCTTTAGACTTGTGTATTTTGATTTTTTTGCAAGATGTTGAATATCGCATGTAATGTGTGTCGACCGTTTCGACATCGTCATCCAATCTAAAGATGGCTTAAATGTATTGAAGTTTTCTTTGATTAATGTAATTTACCTAAATTTGTGAGCATGAGCGCTCTGTTTAGTGGGGCAGTGAAAGGATGCACCCAAGGTGCATCGAATCATAGCTTTGCGGTCGCCTCAGCGCCCTTCTTCGATGAGGAAGCTTCTGCGATGGACCATGAAATTTGTGAATGGACCGCAAAAATAATTTTTTTCTAGGCTAAAAAACTTGAAAATCAGAATTATGATTCAAAAAAGTCATTATTAGAAGTTTTAACTCATAGATATGCTATGCTTTATTGTAATAAACATTAAAATAATAAAAAAGATGTGATTTACTGAGGAATTGAAATAATAAAATAATTATTGTAATTTAGATAGGGCATAGAGGCGCCCCATAAGGTTCAGAAGCCTTGCATAGTGATTTAAAGTATTTGTTGATGCATTATTTGGTGTTCGCGCTTTCATATCTTGCAAAATTTCGATCTGAAAGTTCATGGTGCATTGTCTTTGTGATTAATGTAATCACATACATATATACGCGTTTTGGCTAGCATAACGTTTGTATTTTGATGTTGAAAATAAGAAAAATAAAAGATTGCCATTAAATATCGAACGGAATGATGAAAATAGTTGATTGCTCAACGCCACACGGTACCTGAGCAAAAAATTTTATCCTTTTGAATCCATAAAGAAGTAGTTACCATATGAAAAGAAAATTTTTTGAAAAATGTCAGCTTACTGATCAAAAATCAATAATTATTATTGTGCGTACGGCTTTATTATGCTATTTTATTTCTATTTTCATGAAATCAAGGCTGAATATTGAGTTTTTAAATTTTCAACAAAATCTTTGATTCACAACAAGGTATAATTTTGTGCATACATATTTACTATCATACGCTGGTATTGGATCCGCATTCTGGCAAATTGACAATGGTCGGCAAAAGTTCTCAATTCTTTGGCAAAATCCACTCAAATTGTCAAGAATTTTAAGGCGAAAAATGAATTACGTTATTTTACTCTTATGGTTCCCTCCATTCCGAAGCAAGTCTTGCATTGCGATTTTAATGCGTAAAAAAGCAGTTAGACGGGTTTGCAACGTGAAAGACGGGTTTTTCTTGTGACTGTATAACAATTCCCCGCAACGTTCTAACTATAGCCCCGACAAATGGCAGCGAAACCGAATAACCAAGATTTTCGAATTTTAAGAATCATAATCTCCACTTTCAATTTTTGAGACAAAAAGCGGCTTGACAGATCTGACAATAAAAAAGGAATTCAAAAAATGATTGGACTCCTTGTTGCACTTGCTGCATGCAGATCCTATCGCAGGAGAGTTCCTGTCACCAACGCTGGCACAGGAACAGTCACTGCTGATGCACTTAACGTTAGATCTGGCCCAGGCACGAATTACGCCGTTATTGGATCCCTTTACAGAGGAAATGTTGTTGGATTAAATAGCAGATCCGGTGACTGGTGGCAGATCAACTTCAACGGACGCACTGCCTATGTTTTCGCACAATACATCGACGTTAATGGAGGTGGTGGCGGCGGCATGCCACCCAACCCACCAGGCGACATCAGACAGGGTGACTCTCGCTTCAACTCTAACATCCGTAACTGGGGCTGCGCCTTCATGTCTTCTTGCTATTGCGGTGGTGTTAATGACATCAACGGCTGCAACAACCTCTACAATGCTGCCATCAATTCAGGCGCCATGCGTTATGACTGCTACATCAATGATTGGTCCGGCATCGCAAGAGTCTGCGGAAAGGCTCGTAGCGCAAGGTGGGCTGGTAAGTACGACAGACCAGCTGGCAACGAGAAGGAAATCCTTCAATGTGCTAATGGAAGAACATCAATGCACTTCGTTGTTGGTAATGGCGGTAATGGAGTCCTCTATGACCCAGCTTACCCAGGATTTGTCGGCTATGGCGATTGCCAGAACAAGAGATTCTTCCAATATTAAATTTTTTAATACCTTTTGTATTAAATAATTTTCCAATTTTTTTCAAATTTTCTTCTTCATATCGACACAACCAATCATATACAAATACATTTTCTATGATTTTTTTAAACCCACAACTTTTGCAGTCGATATTTCATTTATTGAATCTAATTTGTCGAAATTTTGATAATTAAAGGATCGTAGGAAAAGAGCAATCAGGAGTGTAATTAATTGTAAGAGAACATTTAACATTATAAAACAAATACAAAATAAGAAATGTAAATATATTTCAAACAAATGTGGTAAGTGATGCTTCAACGATATCATCGGAGTGTGCCTTCTTACACAAGTTCTTCACCTTTGTGTAAAACCAAGCAGCTGCAGCAATCGGAACTGCAATAACTATAAGTCCAAAGATTACTGATGAAGCTACGAGTGCACCCGGTTTCTCATAGAAACCCGTCAATGGTGTTATTACACCTTGGTATGTATACGAAGCAGTTTCCAATAAAACATTTTTATTTTGAAGTAATGTGTGAAATTGTGATGCGCGATGATATCGGTTAACTGAAATCTGCGTAAATATCGTCATCATATAGTTAACGAAACCAAATAAAAAGACTCCAAATCGAAACATTACACCAACAAAAAAATTATAAAATTTGACATGTAATTAATAAAATATCATGTAATTTTTAAATTGACATGTAAATAAATTATTTTTAAGGACTCGAATGAAAATAACAATAAAATTGGAATCTTTGGGTTGAGAAGAATATAAATATTTAGAAAATGATCATTTTTATAAAAATGTGTGCTGCGATCTCAGGAGCCCAAGTCAATTTTGACGCTTTAGGAATTCCTGTGAAGCACAATCTTCTTCAGTTTGTCGCTGAAGATGGAGAGAACTATGTAAAGAACATTATTCGCAAAGCTTCGATTCTTTATAGAAATTCAAGAGCAGAAAAACTCACACCGCAGCATATAAATACGATATTAGAATCAACGCACTATAAACCGCTTCTTGGTTATAACAATTCTCCTTCTTTCCTTTTATCTCCATTTGGCTTTGAGCAATCTGAAATTTATATTATCAAGGATCCGGTCGAGAAGCTCAAGGATGCAATGGACAGCAAACCAGCGATGAATCCAAGAACATTCCCATATGGTTTTCAGTGGTTTTTAGTTGGAGGTGTCCCTCCTGAGCGAGTTACGCCAGAACAGAATGCAGAACGCAGCAAAGAAATCTCCAGATCAGAGTCTTATGATATTTTGAGGCCGTCTTCTGTTGACACATCTTCAAGAACTTATTCAACTCGTCAATACGTCTCAGATGTCGTCTCTTCAAGATATTTAGTCGAATATGTTCGCATAATCAATCAACTTCGCGATGACACTGCTAACTCAAGACTTAAAATTCTCGATCATATTAGAAATGCGCCAACTCTTCAACCATTACTGCCATTTTTATTACAATTTATCATCAATGAATTGTCCACACATTACAATGAGCCGGTTCTTGTTGATATTGTTATTAGTCTTGCCTGTGCTTTGTTGGATAACGAATATTTATCGATATATTTATTTGCTCACGCATTTGTTAGAATTGCGTTATCGATTCTTGTTACACCAGACTCTTCTTCACTCATTGCTGAAGAAGATGCAAAAATTAGAAATCAAGGCGCTTATTTGTTACAGAAAGTGATCGAAAGATGCGAAAGTGGATTCACTGAGATGAGGGTTTCAATATTTAACTATCTAACAGAAGTCCTCTTTGATGCAAAGTCTACTTTAGCAGCACATTTAGGTGCTTTGCTCGGAATTAGTGTTCTTGGAAATGGCGCCGTCATGAAACTCTTAACCCATATTACCCCTTATTGTAAATTGATTGTGATGCAAAAGGATTCAAGGCAACAGGCTGCTTACGTCGAATTAATTGGAAGCTTAATTCACGATTTTATAACAAATATTGAAAATTCACCAGAAGAGAAAGATGCAACTGTTTCTAAAGCTATTGAAGGAATCAAGAAGATTGATTTCTAAATTATTGTATTAAATATTAATTGTTGAATAAATGAATCATTGATATTGTTCTTGTTTAACCCCACTTAGCTAAATTGCTGCTGATTTGCCTAATTATGAAACATAATATATTTTGAAAAAATATTATTCAAAAAGAACATGATGTTGATAAATTAGCTATAAAAATGGGGTTAGAAGATATATTAAAACGCACATGAAATTTATTAAAATAAAAATTAAATAACTTTTAATTCGACTGAAGATCCGATATAAAGAGCTTCATGCAAAGCTGGGTCAGCTGGTTTCGGCTCATTAAGAACAAATAGAGCCACAGCAATTGGAATACACATGAATCCAACTAAATAAAGCCAATTTGCTGGACTTCCGAATAAGAAAATGTCTATAGCTAGTGAGTAGAAGTTTGAACTAAGCATGGAAATGTTCATTACTGTTGCATTTGAATGTGTCATAATTATTGGTGAAACCATATAATATGTTGCAAGCAACAATGAGTACCCTACGACCAATAACACGGATTTCCATTCCCAATGATAATCTCTGATCATTTTCCATTCAAGAGATCCACTCAATGTGCCTGCAATTGGACAAGCGAATAATCCAAGCCTGATGAGATACACGCGAACGTTGTCATCCTTCACAAGCTTTTCCTGGAGTATTGTTGAGATTGCATAAAAAAATGCACTTCCTAAAGCGAGAAGATTTCCAAAAAGCTTACTACCGGCAGTACCTTGGGCAATCATGATCATTGACACACCACTGATCGCGAGAAGCATCGCTAGAAACTGAATCCAAGTAACTTTCCTTCCAAACACGAAATAAGCAATTGGTGCCACCCAAAATATGACCGTCGTTACCAGAAGCATCGCAGCAGACAGTGATGTATTGTTATATGCGACAACAGCTGTCCAATCGCCAGCAAAACATGTGGCGGCGACCAAAAAATACGTCCACCACGGACTGTTCGTCTTAGGCCACCACCAAACGTTGCAGATTAAAATGATGAAATAGCACATAGCAAGAGATAATAACGGAATAGTCATGTTATAGTGCAATGATGTGTACGAAAGTACAGTACCAGATCCGCACAGTATCAGTGCACATGTCTGCCACCCTGCCATGACCCCCCATACATTGCCTAATATTCTATCCAACATTTTAATTTTGCTAAAATTTTTGTCAAATTTCGAATAAAATTTGAATAAAATTTGAATAAAATTTAACCGAGCCTCGGCTGTTTAAATATAGAACTTTCATTCCAAGCTCAGCTGTTTTATGATGGAATCGCTTTTTTAATGTCATTTGAATGAGAAGTAGTATATGATTGGGGGTCCTATGCCTTTTTTTGTAACTATATATAGTGGGGACAATAACTAATATATATAGTGGGAAAAACTAAGTTAATTTTAAATTTTATTTATTTTTATTCTTACATAAACAGTGAACAATGTCGAATATCAATAGTGACA
>JALKBU010000487.1:0-36953 GCA_023091735.1 Trichomonas tenax
TCATTACAGTCAACCCAATGATTGATAAAAGACATAGACAATAGTTACCATATATAATAGATACAGTATTGATTATAATAACATTAGTAGATAGATGATTTATTAATGATATGAAAACGAAAATCTCGAAAGACATGTTTTCTCCACAAACACAATTTTTTGACACAAATTTGATTCCCATCGAATATTTGCTTTAACATTAATTACTGAGATGTGCCAATTACTTTCCTTAGGGACACAACGGATCTATAGTTGATGGTCTATTACACTCTGCAATTGAATAAAGTCAAGTATGATGTATCTGGTCAAAACAGCATTTCAATTACAAATTTGCAAAATATGACCTAATTTTTTATTTTGATCTGATACAGATATTATGAAGGACAACAACGATATAATATATATAAATAAGATATATACTTATTGGATATTAACATTATATAGATTATAGTTGATTGTGAACACAATATGACATCATGACAAATGATGAAAGTGTTTTCACTTTTTTTGAAATTTCCCAAAAAAATCAGTTTCGCTTTTATAGAGTTATTCAAGTTACACAGCCTTGATTTTTTATTTTGCTCTCTAGATTCAGATTCAGAATCTTTCGGCCTATCTATGCATATGCTTAAATTGATCTGTACTTTGTTATTGGTCACTATATTCAGGCAAGAAACAATTTTGATACCCAAATTTTGCAAAAAAAATGATGGATGTCAAAATTGTGATATTTGAATGACTTATAATCGAAATAGAAACTTCAAACCATAGCTATAATGCTTAAATTTGATAGGATTTATAATGATGTTATTATAACATTTCAACTCATTCTCTATCTTTCTGCGCTAAACACACCCTTGCACACCTTATATATATATGTTCACTAGGGGTTGTTATTAAAAATAAATGTGAAGATATTGTTCAATACCTTGTTAAACATGGTGCTAATGTCAACATGAAAGTCATCAATCAAATTAATTTGATTATCATTATGGTATAATATCAATTATTAACAATTGATTCACATTTATATTTGAAATCAACCAATATTGTTTGATGATAATTTTGATAGTATATATAAATTAATCTTATATATATATAAATTAATCTTATTTAGAAATCAATATTTTATGAAACCTCGTTATCTTATGCTATTGTTTGAAGTAAAGGCACTTCAATTCCTAAAATCCTTGTTGAACATGGTGCAGACGTCAATATACCAGTCGCCAGTCAGTCTCATTTAATCACTATTATGAGATAAAATCAAATATTTTTATATGAAATTCATGATGATATCATATCAATCAATTTTATTTTAAATTAATCACAATATCACATTAACCAAACTTATTTAGTTATTATTTAAATATGTTATTAAACAATCTTTCATGATTATCATTATTATATTACATCAAGCAATCACATTTGATCAGTATTTTGATATGAAGTCAATTATTAATACATGGAGAAACCATTCACTAACATTTAATCATCATTATTATATAAAACATATTAATCGCATTTGCTCATTGTAATTATATTATATTAATCAAAGTTTTTTGCTTTTCATTAAAATAAAAACCTCTACTATATATGGCTGTTCAATATCGATCTTTGGAAATGGTTAAATTGCTTGTTGAACATGGTGCATGTGTAAATGAGAAAGCCTTTAATCAATTTCATTTGTTTAGCATTTTGATATTTCGTCAATCAATCATGTTTGATCATCATCATGAAATAATAATCATAATTTCGATATGGAATGAATCAATAACATTCTTTTATCATAATGCATCAAAGTCATTCAATATTATTTGATTATCATTATAGTATTATATCAATCATTGTGTTATCATAATTGTTTAAAACTCCATTATCTGTTGCTAAACAATATAAAAATCCTGAAATTATTGAGTTTTTGACATCGAGAGGTGCAAAAAACTAAGTTATAAGAATGCTTGAATTTAATTTATAGATAAGCCTTTTTCACTTCTGATTTTTTAAGAAAATAATATTCATAACATTTGTATGTTACCTGAATTTATATGTTCCAATATATTCCAAGATGCAACTTCAATATCAATATTTATATACAAAGAAGATGATATATATTTTAATACAAATAACAATTTAAAAAACAATTATCGAAGCAATTCCTTAATACCTTCATCATTGGTGAGCATTATTGGTGTATTTCCCGACCTGTCAACAATACTTTTGTTGGCACCTGATTTTATAAGAATCTCAACAACTGATTGATAGTTTGCTTCACATGCAAGATGCAGAGGAGTTCTCCCTAGATTGTCTTTGGCATTGATATCGCTGTTGCTCAGAATAAGTTTAACTGCTTTATAGTTCCCCTTTTCAGCTGCAAAATGTAGAGGTGTTGCACCATCGGTATCTCTCGATAAGAAACTAGCGTTGTTTTTAATTAAAAACCGCAATATTGGTAGATTTCCTTGCATTGCAGCGATGTGTGCACTAGTTTTCTCTTCATTGTCTGCAGAGTTGATATTGCAGTTATCAAACATTGCGATAAGTTGCATGAAACATAAATATCCTCCACTTGCAGCTGCCAATAATGCATTTTCGCCTTTTCTATCCCTGTTTCGAATGCTTTGTCCTCTTTCAAGACAGTTCATGAATGTCCTAAAGTTATTGCTCCTAACAGAAGCACAGAGAACATTTCTTAGCTCTTTTCCAATATCTGAAATATCTTTTTGTCTGTGCTGTATCAGCCAATCAAAAGTTTCATATCTCCTATATATCGCAGCGAATTGAAGTGTCTTCTCAAAGCTGATGTTAACTTTATCTATTTCTGAAAGAATGTCGGCATTTCCTGATGCAACAGCATAAGGAGCAACATTCCATCCCAATGAATCCTTGCGATGTAACTTTGCTCCATTTTCATGAAGTTTATTTAGGCACTTCACGGCTCCATAAAACGCAGCTGCTTGTATCAATGTTGGTGAATTCTGTAAAATGGGGATAGGTTCGAAGATGGAGTATGTCAATCTTGCATTTGGATCAACTTTGAGATGCACGAGACCATCAGCATTGTCATTTTGAAGAAGCGACACAATCTGATAATCTTGACGCGATGTTAATCCCGATCTAAGAATGAGATATCCATCTTTCTGATATACATCGATTCTTCTCAGTACCTCCGATAGTTTTTCGTGTATTTGTTTGCTGCTTGAGAGATCTTTCAATATAGGAAAAACAGAATAATAGAATTCTTCGTTTTCTTCTTCAATGAAAGGCAAAAACATCAGAAACATCAATGCAAATTGGTTATACATATTATTTTTAAACAGTTCATTCATTGTCGGTATATAATCATTATCTGAGTAAATTTCTTGCTCAATGCATGCTCTTAGTATGAGGTAATGTGGTACTTTCATTAAGTAGTTTGCATCGTCGACTGTTCTAAGCAGATAAATCAACAGCATTTTGCCAAATTCGCCAGAAGGAGCAGTAAACTTGCAGTTATCGAGGAATTTGCTGCAAAATTCTCCTATATAGTCTATCGCTCCAACTCTTATTGTAGGTAAAGTTGCAATATTTTCGATAATTGTGTAAATTCCATCTTCGCTTTTAACAAATTCAGTTGAAAATATCTTTTCTATTGATACGAGGATGTTGGTGTCGTTCATTTCATTCATTATGTCCTGTAATTGTATCAAATTGTCCGCATATTCAACATTTTTTAGATGTTTTATTGCAGCCATCCTTAAAAAAGTGTACGTTTAAAAAACACTATTTACACCATTTTTGCCTTTTATGACTTTACAAAATAATTTACATGTCAATTATTTTTTCTTTAAAATCAAAGCATTTGCATATTCATGCATTAATATCCATACGAAAATATGAAATTATGCACCATCAAAAGTCCTTTTTGTCTATAATTTAAAATTGATATAAAAATTATCTTTTTCATCTGGGTAATAGAAGGCTGAAAAAGTTATAGACAAACTGTATTTTATAATAATAAATAATAAAAACTCTAATAATATCTCTAAATCTAGAAATCTGCAATACGAATGATCTGCTCTGAGCCACCCATAGCAAGCTTATTTCCATCGCTTGCGAGAGCGAAAACTTTCTCATCATGCTGAGAAATTGTGCAAAGAGGAACACCTGTTCCCATATTCCAAGCTTTGACCGCACCATCGTAGCCACCACTAACGAAGACCTCGCTGTTCATGAACAAGACCTTAGAAGCCCAGTTTGTGTGTGACTTGAACTCTCTAACGACTGATCTATGCTCAGTCTCGCGTGTATCCCATAACTTGATTGAGCGGTCTGTGTGTGCTGAAACAATCAGAGGACCCTCAACGGAAATAGACATGATACCACTTGTTGAGCTCATCTGATACTTCTCTTGGAATGTGTTAACATCCCAAAGGCGAATTGATCTGTCTAAAGAAGCAGAAACAATTGTATTTTCTTCGATCCAGTGGACGTCTGTTACTGAATCTGTGTGTCCAACGAATGGCTGTAAGTTAGACAAAGCTAATGACCAGAGAGCTAAACAATAATCAGCTCCTGCTGTGATGAACATTTGATCGACGGTTGGGTTTGTAGCGATCGCGTTTACTGCTGAGTTGTGTAATTCTAAGCGCTGTGGCTCCTTAGATCCATCAAGAGCATAAACAGTGCCACTTCCATCGAGACCACCGGCAATTAATGTGTTCTCTCCGATGAATGCGAAGCTCTTGTATGGTGTCGGGTCCTCATTTTCCTCAACAAACTGGTAAACTTTGTCTCCGCAGTGAATTGTGCCATTATAAAGGGAATAGTAAAGTTCTCCATTCCTGTACTTGAGGCATGAGATCCAGTCATCTGTTTTTTGCTCGTCTTTCATCTCTGGTGGCTTGAATGCGGGGAAATATTCAAGTTGCAAAATTTGTTCGGGAGAAATTTGATAAAGGCGCATTGCCTGTGCAAGGGAAGTTCTAAGGAAGTTTCCGTTGATCTTAAAATCAAAAGGTATTGGTTTTTCAAGCTCAAGTGCTTGATTGAGCGCATCTGAAAGACCTTTTCTGTTTAACGCAGATGATATCGCGAAATCACCCATAGAAAGAACATATTGTGGATCTTTTGTGATGAATTTAACACGGACTGTTTCTCCACTCATAATGACCGAATTGATCTGTCACTTTTCACAAGATTTTAGTGTCCTAAAATTTTCATCATAACAAAGAGCCTTTTTGGACATAAAACAAAAATATATTGGCTCTTCTGGATCTATCCACACAAGATGCACGCCAAAAAAATCATTCTATTAAAATAGCCTTATTTGTAAAAACTCTATTTAATCAATTCTATATAAAGTATGTTAGTTAGACAGATACTGAGACAGAACGCTCTTCATTTCGTCATTCAATGAATCAATAAGTGCAGGGAACTCATTGACAAATGAGCAAAGAATTGCTTTTTCATCTTGATAATCAGCTGGAACATGATAGAAACAAATGAGACGCGTTGCATCATCAAAATCTTCTTCTTCGGCATTACCATTGCCTTCATTTTCCTCATCACCTTCGAGTTCTTCATTATCGACCTGATCATAATTTTCAGTCTCTGGATCATTTTCTTCTTCTTTTTCTTCAGCTTCATCACGTATTTTGAGCTCTGCTAACTTTGCAATGTTAGATATGGCTACAGAGAATGCTTCTGCAACACCAATCCTTGCAAGAGCGAGAAGGAAGATGAAGCAATGCTTCATGTCCCAATATGTGTTGAAGAACTGATAATTAAGACGTGTCGAAAGGAACGACATAAGTTCGCTGTCATCACGAAGAATGCTGCAAAACTCAACATTATGAAGGCAAGAAGCAGCAAAAATACGAACAGCAGCAACAACGCTGTGCTCAGGAATAGTATATGCAGGAATTGATGTATATTCAATGATGCTGTGAAGCTGGTTTTGTGTGAATGAGAGAGTATCAGTATCGACTCCATAAACTTGAATGACACAAGACATAAAGAACATAGCATATGGAGCTGAATCTTCATGACACATTGAAACCATTTCTGGATCAGAAAGGATGTCGCGGGAAACGCGAACAACTGTTTGTACGCATTCACGGAATTCGTCTTGATATGGATTTTCTCCCAGTTGGTCAACAACTAATGGATATGCATACCAAACGAACTGATTCATAGCGCACATAACAACCTGGGAGAGTAACTCTTCCTCTTCATTGAAGACCTCAAAAATGCGAATGAATGATTCGTAAAATGGAGCTGGATGAACTTTGATGTTCATTGAGAACAATCCGAAGATAAGGAATAACTTTTCAAGATCAAACTGAATATTAAGCACACGAAGAACTTGAATAAGATTGCCAATAACGTATGAATATAACGACTCAAGAAGTTCAATGTTCTTTCTGTTTGGATCAAGAATATTAAATATTGAATTCAAGGCATCTTCAACACGATTGATATTCTCAGTGTCAATTGATTCAACTGAAATCTGATCATTGATGACATCAATGAAGGCTTCAATCACAGCCTGAGCATACTGGAACATCGCTTGAGGATTCTTATTTGCAAGAGTTGCAATCACACCACTCAATGCTTTGGAACGAATAACTTTTGAAACTTCTATGACTGGTTGTAAGATTGATCCATAATCGATACCTTCTGTTGATGGCAGCTTATTAACGCATGCTGAGAACAATTTTGCACCGTAAGTAATGAGTGTAAGATCACCAGATTCATTGCAAATAGCTGGGATACTAATCTCAGCTCCTCTTTCTGCATTCGAAAGCGGTGCAAGTTTGGAGTATAAATGCAAAGCACTGTTAAGAAGAAAAACTGGAGGATCACTTCCAATGATTTGCTCAACGAGATCAACAACTTCAGGAGGAACTGGAAGATGGTAGTGGAATGGAGGTAACTTTATCTTGCGTGCTTTTGCTTTTCTGCGCTTTATACTATCTTCTGTTGACTGCTTCTCAAGTAAAGCTTTAACAAGTGATGTGATGAGGTAAAGTTTTGCCTCGATGACATTGACATTGTCACTATCTGTTAGAAGAAGATGCGGAAGAATCACATCTTGATCAAAGTTATGATTGTGGACTAAATCATATATAACAGTCGCTGAAGATAATCTGCTATTAAACGTTGCTGGATATGGTCCAAACTTCATGAATTGATCAATATAATATGCCGGATTATTATATGTTTCGTTGACTTCCTGGGCTGGAATGAGACTGAATTCTATCAATATTGGGAAAAGATTTGCAGAGATGAAGTCGCTGTCGAGATTGTAATAAATAACTTGATGAATAATAACAGAAAGATAATGTGATAAAGAGAAAGGCTGAGGAATGACACATATCTCTTTAACAATGTTGATTATCACAGACACGACTTCGGCTTTAAAGTGTTCTGCGTATGCCATGCGTTCTTCTGTTGAAGATATTGTTTCAGGATGTGGTTTGCTGTAGAATAACTGCAGCAAAACAGAATACAATTTTGCAACTGATGTCTTCAATTGAGCAATTTCATTGCGGCTGTTATCGGCGCTAAGGACCTGGCTGATACTATTGATAATGAAATCAAGACTTCCGGACACAATTGGAATGTTAGAAATTCGAATTAAAATGATCATAAAGCGAATAAATGTGTTTGTGAATAAAATTGCAGAAACATTGAAAATATCATTACTGGCAACGTATTGAAAAGCAGCAATGAACTTAGCAAAGAACTGTTCAAGGAATTGTTGATTGAATTCATCAATTTCACGATCTCTGATTGTTTTGAGCCAGATAAGGCAGATTTGAACGATGCTGCTCATTTCTTGTGCATCTTGGTGTTGATCAATCAAATTAAAAATTGCTTCAATCCAAAATTGGTCTTGTTCATCAAGACTTGGAATAATCTTAAACAAATCCACAAATACATCTCGGAATTTGGGTGGGAGTACAAAAAGATTCGTAATTAAAAGTGTTATAATTTCTCGTTTGCGTGCGGAGTCCCAAAACTCGGCATTCCAATGGGCTGCGATACTCATTCGTATCTGTGCAGTTAAATTTGTGAGAATTGTCTCGTGTTGAGATTTTGGATCGCGAATCGACTCAAAAAGGACGATAATAAAGTCTGGATGGTTCTGGAGTTTCATAATGGCATTAGTTATTTCATTAATGGTGTCAGAATTCATAGACAAGAAGATTGTTGGGTCAAAATTCATTTTTCTTGACGAAGATTTTGGTCTAAAAAGTGACATATAATCTCTCCACAATTTTTTGCAGAAGCCACAAATGGAAACCTATAGAAGCAATATCCATTCAAAACTTCATCTATACACTACCGAGAGAAACAGTCATAGCCCTTTCCACCGATTCTCGATCAATTGTAATTCAAACTCATTCCATTCAGCAAGCAACCATCTCTGCATGATGTGTGGACATAAATGCTATTCTTGTTGACTGTTAATGCTTTTAAAATTCGATCAGAACTAACTCATTTGATAATCATTTACAATTTTCCATTTTCTACGGCTTTCTAAGGTTCCTAAGATACAGGATGATGCAGCAACTTCAGAGAGTCGTAGAAAATGCAATAAAGCAAAATATCCAATTCAACGATCCACAATTCCGTCTTTAGATTTACAATAATATGATAAACAGATAGAAAAATCTGGTGTGCTTCATCCGCACAAATTTTTCCATAAAAAAATCAGATAATTGTAATTCATATTAATAAAAAAACCATTGGCTACTAATTTGAGAATCAATAGATAATTTGAAGCTGTTATTATTGTTGGAATGTTTCGTAATAAAATCAATAAAGGAAAAAATAAATATTTTAATTGATATATGAGTTAGAAAGAGGCCGTGATGCGTTAGGGAAATTAATACATTTAATGAAAAAGAAATGGAAAAATATAAAAATAAAAGAAGATTAATCTTCGTTCATGTATGTGAAGCCTTGAAGTTGTCTCTGGACATTCTGTCCGATGAGGGAAGGATCTTCGTATGTAAGCTTTGGAGCCTCTGTTGTAAATTCCTGATCGAATAATGATGTGTCTGTCTGGCTCGAAACCTGAGGCTTCCACTGCATTGGAATTTGTTTCTTGAGTAACTGATCCCAATTAATGGAAGCAAAGAAGCGATGAGAAATAACATCTTTGTAATCTTCCGGTCCTGAGCCAAGGCGAGTCTGTGGATTCTTATCGAGAAGCTTTGTGATCAAGTCAATCGCATCTTCTGATGCATCTTCAGGGAATGAAACTTCATCTCTTAAAATCGAGCGGTACATAGCATTTGTATTGACATCATAGAACGGAGGGACACCGTATAGCATTTCGTAAGACAATGTGCCGAGAGCCCACCAGTCAACATTATTATCATATGGATTTCCGTTAACCATTTCTGGTGCGAGATATTCTGGTGTGCCGCAGAATGTCGATGTAGTTGCTTCCTTGGTCATTTGTTCTTTGACAAGACCGAAATCTGTAAGTTTGACATATCCATCTTTGTCAAAGAGGATGTTTTCTGGCTTGAGGTCACGATGGCATATGCCCATGGAGTGCAAATATCCAATAGCGTGGGCTAACTCTGCAACATAATAGCGTGCACGCTCTTCAGCAAACTTTCTTTCCTCGCGAAGGCGCGAGAAAAGCTCACCACCTTGGACGTAGTCGAGAACTAAGAAGATCTTCGTCTCGGTCTGGAATGCAAAGCGTGCAGAAACCAAGAATGGGTGATTAATCTTGAGTAATACGTCTCTTTCTGTGATAATACGGGATACAAGCTCGTGTTCTCCTAAAAGACGCTTTGAGATCGATTTCATTGCATAGATTTGATTCGTTCCCTTGTGTTTGACCAATTGAACCTTACCGTACGAACCTTTTCCGAGAACCTTGAGAATATCGAAGTCATCCACTGTGACGTCCTTTGCTGACTTGCCAGAGAGAACTTTATTCAAGATTCTCACCCATTCTTGCATCTCGGATTCCGAATCACAGTAGATTTGGTAGGTTCTGACATTCGGGATGACGACCTTGAAGGCGTGTGGGAAGACACACTCCGGCATTGGCGATACATCCTTCACGTCAGACAATTGAATTATTCCTTTTGGCTTAGAAGTCTTTGTTTTCGAGTATGCCAATGTAGTCTGTGTGAGGAAGAACCAGCGGCGGCGCCACGTCTTGAAAATAGCGCCAATTTTAGTTCCCCAGCCTGTGTGAATGATTTTTGAATCCTCAGACATCTTTTTTATAAAAATAAAATTGAAATTTTTGATGAAATCTAATTTACCCCGAAATTAGAAATAATTCGATCACAAAAAGCAATTTTTCAGAACTTTATTTATAAGGTTATTGTTATCAGAATTACTGTAAATTGTGTAAATACGTTTTCTTTTTTTAGTTACTCACATTTCTTTTAACCAATGAACTACATGCTCCGTTGGGTGTAGCTGTACAGTGTTTTAAAAATAAAATGAAAAAAATTAACATTTTTCCACATTTCGCAAAAGAATTCTTTTTGGATTTGATTTTAGAAACCTGAAATATGGCTATTTTTCGAGTATGGACAAAGGTATGGTGAGTAAAAATTACTGATATTTAGAGGCTATATTTGCAGCTATACACTTTGGTAACTATGATCGACTTATACGAGAGATTTGAATAAAATTGCTTCCACAGTTTTAGAGTTATAAAAATGCAGATAATTTGATATTACATTTTTTAATTTGAATTTTTTTCGAGACTTTTAGTTTTTAAAGACTTTGTAGATGAAATAGAAAGATTTTAAATAATAGGAGTGATTATATAATAAAAACAATATTATAGAAACTTGAGTGCAATCTTGTATAAAGTCATAAAGCTGAAATCTCATGCATTGGAAAAAAATCTTTTATTTATGACAAATGAGAAGATATTACATTAATTTCTTCATTTGCATGTAATTCATTTAACAATAATCGAAAAAAAGACATATTTTTACAAAATCTAATTCCATATGTCAAATAAAAACAATGATTTGCTTAAAATAGAAGCATCAGCTGCAGCAATCAGTAGAAGGAAACACACTCTATATTCTTTTTTATGCGAAATTTTGTTTAAACGGAATATTCGAATTGAGATCTCAAAAACTGTAGACCAGATTTTCTCTGTACTATAACAGTGTCATTACTGTATGCTGTCGTTCATACTGCTTTCAAGCCATGGTCTAGATATCAGTAACTTTGGTGTTCAAAAAATCAAATTTCATGACGTACTTTTGGAATGTTAATTACGATGGTAGCATCGATGGGAACTTGATGCCAGTCTAAAACGAGGAAATTAAGATATCTTAGCAAAAAAGAAGGAAGCCAGACTAGCTAGAATACCCAATATTACAGTACACCCAGGGCCTTATAGCATCAGCCAAGGCTTGAGCAATGACAGTGCTATGATGCCTCGTTATGCTAACGTCTTTTACATCTAAACTTGAAAATAGGGTTATTAGTTACCTTTGTATGGACTTACTCAAAGTGAACAAATAATTATTTATTTCATGCAAATGTTTGTAGCTGTATATAGACTTCGTCGAGGAAGGCTTAGTTCTGAAACATGGACTTCCAAAGAAGAACAAATCAATTCACATAATTTTACATTCTTTTAAATTTCTGTTCTATTGGGAAATGTGCTTGAAACGACTTCGTCTGATTATATTTTTGAATTGAGGACTTCAATTTAAGTTTCATAATTTTCTAGCGTGTTGTGTGTAAATCCTTTTAAAGTTGAATAGAATACAACATGTCTATGACATTGCTTATAGAGTTGGTGTCATATTTGGAATATTGCAAAATTTCAAGAATTTACACTTAGTATTCTTTGAAATGCGCAGACAATGAATACGCACAACTTATCGCTCAAGTATCTTGAATTTTATCTTTATCCGTACCAAAATTGGTTAAATTTTGAAAATATACATCAAACCTCAGCCAAGATTCGAATGATAGGCTGTAATCACTAACCTAAGGATGTTCTTAATTGTAACATCATAAAACACATTTTCTTCCACAAAAAAAAATGTAAATACTCAAGAATGAAGTGATTAATTATGAAAAAAATACAAACAAACATTTATCTTATACTACTGACAGCTCTGTCTTCGAGTTCTTCAAGCTTTTCGAGACTATCTGCAAAAGTATTTGCATCTGCTAAAATTTTGTTCGCGAGTTCTTGAGCTTCTTCCGGTGTCCTCTTGTGATCGTTGTCACTCTCTTCTGTTATAATAGCTGCAAGCTGTGATTCAGAGAAGTTTGCAATGTCAGCTGGAGAAACAATGCCTCTATCAGCCAAAACTCTTGCAACATCTCTTGGGCAGCTTGGAAGTGTCATTAGTGCAAGGATATCAGTGCGAACTGCGAAATTCAATCTTTGCCTGAACTTGTTTAATCCAGCTGCCAAAACACCCAAACCAAGAATCTCGCAGAATCTATTGACTTGTCCTGCATATGATGCGCTTTCCATTTGAACTTTCTGGATCGTTCCCATATCTACCTTGAAATCGCACGAAATATCTTTCATTTGGCGCTCGTTAATAAGATCTGAAAGAATTACTGCTATCATAACTCTGTCAAGTGAAGAGTCAAGTTCTGGATTTATTCGTCCATTTCCTCCGTACATGTGAGCGCGATCTGGCAAATGAGTGACTTGACCGCTTTGGAGTTGAGTGACAAGCTGTATAATGTGTTCATGCTTATCAATGATATCTCTCCACTGTGGGGAGTCATAGCTCATTGGCCTAATCGATCCAGCTATCTTTCCAGATATACAGAGATAAAGTAAATGAACCTCATCTTCGATGCATAATGATTTTTGGGCTCGACTAAGAACTCCATGAATACTCAAACCTTCAGATATCGATAATGAAGAACCTGCAACAGCGAGACCGAATCTTGTTATCTTATTTTCAGCATCTATCATATCATGAGCTCTGAGACGTGCAAATATTGGAACACTGTATCCTTTGATTTCTGATTCTGTTAAAGTCTTATCAACGAACTTGAAAGACTGTGTGAAAAACTGTCCAATGCCATCAGGTTTTAGAAGCCTAATAGCGAGACATTGAAGGAAATATCTATCAGCTTCTTCGCCATCTAATATATGCGATGATATATCAGGAATAATATTCATTGACAATTCTTTGATATCACTTTGCTCAACAGGAGATTCTGACCTGATTATAATGAATGCTTCTCCTGCTTCACCTGCTCTGCCCGCTCTTCCAATCATCTGTGTGTATTGTGCTGATGATATGAGTTTTTTTACACCATCAACTTGCCTGTAGATGTTGTGAATGATGACTCTTGACACGCCGTGGATGTTGACGTCTGCTGAGAGTGTTGTTGTCGCAACTAAAACGTTAATGATTTTATTTCTTGCGGCTTCTTCAATCAGCTTTCTATCCTCGAGCAACACACCGCCGTGGTGGAAAAGAACTCCATTTTTGATGCATCGAACAGTTGATTCTTCAATGAAACCATTGTTTGCAGCCATTTTATCAATCAATTCTCTCCTTTTCTCCATCAAACTATCAGAAGGCAGTGGTACTTTAGGAAGAGCGAGTGATGTATCGTACATGTGATTTACAATGAGATTTGCAATTTTAATTGTATCTGCTCTCGAATTAACGAAAATCAGTATAGAGGATTTGCATTTATTACTGAGCAGTGTTCGAACGAGCGGCATGAGATGATCTTTATCGTCAGGTGAACTATCTAAAGTTGCAAATGGAACAATATCGCCTTCAGGAAAAATTCGACAGAGTCTTCCGTCAAGCTTTTTGACATGTTGCTTGATTGGCGCTGGCCTTGATTTCCATATAAACGGAAATCCATTGATCCATCTCGCTAATTTATTTGCATCATTTTCATTAACTGTCGCAGTAAGTGTAATGATTCTTGGTTTAACAGGTAAAAGATTCAATTTGATTACTAAAGCTTCTATGACTGATCCACGACTTTCGTCTCCAATCATATGAACTTCATCAATAATAACGAGTTTGATTTTGTTTACATAATTGCACGTAATCGCCGAATTTAGTAATGAATGTGCTTTCTCGTATGTACAAACTGCAATATTTCCTTTTCTAAAATCTGAACCTCCAATATTTTGATAAAATGGACGAACTTGGAAAGAAAAGAATCTTTGTTCGTACTCAGAATACTTTTCATTCGCCAAAGCAACGAATGGAAGTGCGTAAATTATTTTTGCTGTAGGATCTCGATTTAAAATTTGCGCAATTGCAAGGTCAGCTGCCACAGTTTTACCGCCAGAAGTTGGCACCAAAACCACAGTATTCTTTTCCTGTTGCCATTCTGGCGTTGTCCACAGCTTTTCTTGCCAATCTCGAAGTTGAGTAATCTTCGGCTCCGGAGGTCTGGACTTCAGCCTGGGGAACTCATTCCAAAATTCCGCGGGTTAATCTCAGAATCTTTAGGTCATTTTCCTTATTTTTTCAATAAAATCAAAATTTTTGTGTTTAAAAATCAATATTTTCAAAAACAACTTAATGAAAAACAATATTTTTACATTTTAATCAATTTTAACTTTTCATTTTAATCCAATAGCATAGATTATCGTTAAAATTTCAATTCATTAAAATTAAAGACCTAATTTTTAAAGATCTATATTGCATTGTGACATGAAATCAATTGATGTCATTAAGTCAAAAAAATAATGTTTAGATCAAAATCAAAAATCTTCGAATTATTTATCATCCAAAATATAGTAGATTTTTTATATAAAAACTTAACATTCACGTTATAATTCCTTGTTGAGTGGAACCAAATTCTTCTTCGCGCTTTCATATTCTCTTCTCAGCTTTTCAAGAGCAAGACGAACATCGTCAGCTGAGAGATCAGGCTCTCCGTCTTGTGCCCTCTTTAATGTTTCCTCGGTCTTAGACATGACTTTACCAAGTTCATGTTCGACATTTTCTGGAAGCATATATCCTTGTTCTTCGAATTCATCGAGAACGGCGTTAGAAACTTCATCAATGAGGTTCTTTAATTTCTGTATTTCGTTTGGCATTTCTCTTGCATCCTCAGCACGTTTGATAATTTCTCCACAAGCGGCTTCGAGATCCTTCTTCATCTGTTTGAGCTCCTTCTCATCTGTGACAACTTCATTCTGCATTTTGTGCTGAACTGTTGCAATTGCACGCATAGCTCTGTTTCTCTCAACTTGTGTGGAAACTTTGTAGATGTATGCATCCTTTGTAAGCTTGTCTTTGACTTCAAAAACGTATGATTCGAGTTCATGGATTCTTGCATTTGTCTCAGCGATTTCTTTCTCCTTCTTCTCGAAGGCCGTGAGAAGAGCTTCAGTTCTGAACCTCTTTTGGCGATGTAATCCAGACTTTGTGAGCTTCTTTGCACCTGATAGTTTCAACACACCGTTAACGAGTTCAGCTGAGCCATCACTTTGCATGTCTGCTGCGAGAATGAACTGATTAATACCGATTGGCAGCTCTTTCTCTTTGTAGAAAAATGCGTACTTGTTTTCACCAATGCTCTTCTTGGCGATGTTGTAAATCTTGCATGGCTTGAATATGATTGGCTTTTCGAGATAATTCTTTTTCATTGCAGCAACGTAGTATGAAGCACCTGTAGCTGATGCTTCTTCTGGGTTCATTGTGCGATGGAGTGGTATTGTGCCGTTGAGAGTTTCGTTGATTGTGTCCACATAGAGAGGAATTCTTGAAGCGCCTCCAACGAGCTCAACACGCGCGAGATCCTCTGGTGACACTAATGAGGATGTGATGGCGTTGTTGATTGCACGTTTCAAAGCGTTTATTTCCTTCTTAGCGTATTTCTTCAAGTCATCTCGTGTGATTTTGAATGAAAAGTCGAAACCAGGAATAATATCTTCCAATGTCTGGTTGACTTCTTCCTGGAGTGTAAGCATGTGTTTGAGCTTCTTTGCGTTTGACATTATCAATTCAACAACGCGATAATTGATATCTGCATCTGGTTTCATTTTTTCGAGCTGCTTTCTAATGAGACGTCCAATAACGGAGTCAATGGCTTGTCCACCGACACCATCAACCCAACCATAACCGAGTTCGTTGATTAATGTTGCATTTTTTTCTGCAATGAATTCATCGATCCAAACTTGTATCTGCGATGCTCCAATGTCGACAAACATGATGACTTGAGGCTTATCAGCGAAAACTTTGTTTCTTTCTGCAGCAAACAAGTGAGAAACAGCTGTTGGAGTATCAAGCAGAGTTGGTTTATGTGTGGCGAGCTTTCCTGAGCGGATCATAGCGATTCTTTGGTGATGTGTGTAAAATTTTGGAACAACAACAGTGAGAAGGTCAACAGTAAGATTGACTTTTGTCCTCTTCACATCATCAATGGCCTTTCCAAGGAGCTCTGCAGCGAAGAACTCAGGTGGCTGTAAAACTTCGAGATAATTATCCTCATCTTCATCGAGAGGAAGCGTAATATTACGAACTTTGAAGTAGCCTGTGATTTTCTTTGTGAAATTTTTGCCTAACAGCTGTGGAATGAATCTCGAACAATTTTTCGAATATCTCAAAACGTGATTTAAGTTTCCAATTGCGCGATCATACATATCAACATCGTTGTCTGTGAATATCAGTGGTGCATCTGGCGAGTTTGGCATCAAAGAAGCGATAGCAGGTGTGAATTTGCGGCCATCTGCTGTGTGAACGAGGTGTGCACCGCTGCGTGTGAGCTGCGTGACACGCATATTCTCAGCACCGAGATCAACACACAGTGGTACTGACTTCGCGTTAAATAAAAGGAAGAATGATATCATATTGTGTCACGTTTTTTCCATATTTGGTTGGATTTTGCGATTTTAGGGTATATATTTGTTACTGGACAAAAATAGTTTTAAATTCCAATTGCAAATATCAATAAGACCATATATTTTCAATAAAGCAGAAAAATATCAAACTCAATCTCATTCCAAATAAATATCATAAATACATCTAAAATAGTAAGCCAAATCATCACAGTGGAGTACTCGAATGTATTGCTTCCAAGAAATTAGATGCTTTTCGGTAAAATTAACTATGAATTTTGTATTGAAACCGAACTGTCCAATATGTACTTGAAATTTCTTGGCTTTTTCATTGTAATGTTGGTGAGTCGAAATTAGTAAAGAATCTCGTAATTTAAAAATCTAACATTTATTGAAATGCAGTTTTTCCAAAACCGAATAATAGATAGCTTACATGGTTGAGTAGCCCATTAAACCAACAACATTTTATGTAAAACTGTCTTGATTATTAGCTGGAAATAAGTTTCAATTTTTGCTTTGTAAGTAATTTCCAGGAGTCTCTGATCTGTTGAGTAAGCGCTTCTTTTGCTCATCTTTGACTCTGGATTCTTCCTCATAAATCGTTCTGAGAAGTTGGTTGTATCTTTCTTTGGTATCTTCGAGCTCTTTGATCTTTGCTTGACACTCAGAGATCTTCGTGTCAAGCTCCTCTTTGCGCTGTTTCATCTTCTCCGAGTCTGGAGCCTCAGGTGGATAAGGGGTTCCGTATTTGATCAGATTTTCGCGGTGAACCATCACTCCTTCAAGCATTTGCCTGAAGTCGCGATCGCTCATGATTGGGCTTTGTATTTTGAAGACGATCTGCTTTCTGCTTTTCATTATGAAAAAATGATTTTTTGTAAATTTGAAATTAGGGTCTACCCCTAAAATTTTTCACTTTTTTCATCAAATACTTTACATATCAGATTTTGTCATGTAAAACAATTGACTAAACCATTTGAAAATCTTTGTAATTTCATTTAAGATTAAAGCTGTTTCAGAAGATTCCTCACGAATGCATATGATTCTGTTAAGATATTTTCTGTCTAGAATCACTTTTATGTTAATTTCATCATCGAGCGTTTTCTTTGATATTCAATCGTGGTAGAAATGGATAGCAATTTCAAAATCAAACAAATATATTTATTCTTGAAGGAAATTAAGGAGATCAGGCATAGTAACTTTGATAGATTTATCATGTATCATGTCGTTCATTGATGTGATGCTTTCAGTTATCCTTCTGACGCTGTCTCTTTGTCTTTCCTTCCACTTGCCTTGACCATCAATGACAGCTTCAGTGAGTATATGCGACTTGTTCTTCGATTCAAGAGGCTTTGTTAAGAAGTCTGTGATTGGTTTAGGATTCTGAGAAACACTGATATTATCGATATCATCGTCGTCTTCGATTTCGCGCAAATCAACAGGATCAGGCCCAGATAGCGGCTTGAGCTTCTTCTGTCCTTGGAGGCCAACAAATGCGAAAGGAGTCACACGTGGAACTCGTCCACTTGTTAGCATTGGAGCAAATTCCGTTGGAGGAAGCGCGAGAATGGAACTCCTTCCGATTTCAACATCCAAATCTGGAAGATCAACAGGTTGCGGAAGTAGTTCTGCTGGAGTGAATAAAGACATCTGTCGTGGAAATTGAACTATCTTTGACATCTGTGATATGAATGAAAGATTTGATGAAGATTGTTGCTTAACTTTGAGAGATGATCTCGCACTCATTGTTGGTGAATATGTTGGTTCAGCAATTGCTGGCTGCTCATCGGCTGATGGTGGAACACGCTCCTGGATCGGTTGCTCTTCTCTGACAATGGGGAAAACATCTGGTGGAGCAACAGGGAATGGAACAAAAGCAGAAGTTTCTGTTCGAGAAAATGGTGTCAGGGCGAATTTTTCGTAAAGTGTAGGCTCGTAGAGAGGGAATTCATGCTCCGGAGAGTGTGCAGCGATATTTATTTCTGGGTACGAAAGTGGCTGAAGAGGAGGATCGATAATAAACTGGATTGGTTCGTTTATTATTTCAATTTGAACTTTCAAGAGCTCTGTTTTAGAAAATATAGAAACAGGTTTTGTTATGGTACTGGATAATGATGATGTAGATTTTGTCTTTGATTCTTTTAGATATTTATTGATTTGTTGAATTCTCTTCTTTGTTCTGTTTTCTATAAGAATTTGCGATAAGCATGCTTTAAACTCATCAATTTTGGAGAATTTTGAAGTAAAATTAGTATTGAGTAGCGGATCAAAAGTTGGAGAAAAGTAATTTTCCACTCTTGAAGGCAAATTTGAGAGCGGTTTTGATTGTCTTTGTGTTAACTGCTGCTTGCATTCACTTTCTCTCGATGTTTCATAGTTTTGTTCGCGAGTTTCTTGAATATGTGTTATTGCGTCATCTTCATAGACTTCGATTACAGGCGTATTATCGCATTTTAATTCTTTATTTCGTATGAATAATATCGTTTCTTCGTACATTTTCATAAAAAGAGATTCCTTTTCTTTGATATCGAGTTTCATGAAGGGTTTTGTAAGAGGAAACATCACATCTGTGAGCGTAGATTCATCGAATGGCACGTTTGTAACAGATCTCGCCGATGAAAGAGCGCTCAAATTTTCAACATTGTACTTATTTTCCGCTAAAGTTGCCTCCATAAATTTTAAAATTTAGGGTGCCCCCTATTTTATAAAAAATAAAAACAAGTTTTAATTTTATTTGATTTTTGGATTTACAATTCTTTGGAAATTATATATTTTAAATTTTAACGAATTTTAACATATTGACACGTAAATATATATATGTCAAATATTTATTTTTCGTATTTGATATTATGATTCATCAAAACTATCAAATTTATCATTAACCATAATAAAATCAATAAAAATAGATCTGCTTTTTATGTTTGGAATTGATATTTGGGGATAATTTCTAGATGAGATGATATAATATTATATTGCCTATATAAACAGCTAATAAAATCGCCGATATATTTTTTGATGATGACACATTTCAGAATTTGAAAATCTCAATATGAACGAATCCGAAGCGACAAATGCGCAGTTAAACTCAACACTCGTTTCGATTCAATCAAACTTAACGCAGCTGAAGCCATTACTCGTCGAATTAAAGATGAGGTTTTCAGATCTCAAAAATGCACAGCCAACGTATTCGAAAGGATTGATTCTCCCATGTAATACAGTCATGCAGGCCATCGTTGAGATCTTCAGACCAATAGAAATGATATACAGAAACTCAAATTCAAATCAAAATGTTGATTCTTCGTTTAATAATTTAATTAGCGAGACCATTCAGCTTATTTCTTCATCTGTGTTAAATTCAGAAATATTCTTTCCATTTGTTGCTTCTTTTATTCCTCTTTTATGTTTTTATTTTCAGTCTAAAGTTCCTAAAGAAGTACAATCAGGAGAATCATTCAATACATTATTCTTCACTTTCCATAAATTCATAACAACAAAAGTCCCAAAAATATTTAAATTTGATATTCAAGATAACTTAAATTCGATTAAATCATTCGATGAAGCAGTCAAGAAGGACGAGCAATTAGCGAAACTTGTTCCATTAGTTGAAAATATTATCACTAAAACATCATTATTGAAAGAAAAATTCGAACAGTCAGTTAAACAACAGATTGATAACGCAATAATTACATTCCGTGCCGAAGTTATTACATATTTGCCGATAATTTACAAATCACAAGATCTTAAAATGAGTTATCATGAATTTACATTAAACTTAAAGAATATAGAACAAACTTTACTCATCGAATCTAGAATGTCAAAGATTAAGGCTTTGTCAAACGAAATCAATCAGTATGTTGAAAAAACATCTCATTTAATTCAAATACAAGATTTTTCAACTCAGAAAATCGATTTAACCAAATTCTTCGCCACAACAATGAAACAGTTTATTCAAATCAACGAATTTTCGTCATTAACAGAAGAAATAAAGAAATTTTTTTCAGATCAAAATGGAGATTATTCAAATCTCATGAAATCAATATCAGAAATCAAAATACCAGTTGAACTTCCACTCGAAATCACAGAACCACAATCTGCTTTTGAGTTTGGTTTTGATCAAGATGAAACTGTCTTTAAGAAGGTTTCTATCACATATATCACTGACAGACTTCCAAAGCTATACGAACTTATCAAAGCTCAGGAGCAGCCACAGCTTTTGATGTCGATTTTGACATCTTTGAGAAAGATTAGGTCAGTCACAAAGATCTGCAAAGAGAACGATGGCTTCATTGCATTATATGAATATCTTATCTACATTTTGCTTCTCCCACAATCGAAGCCGTTCTATGATAAGTTAATCCACCTTCTTGGCGCATATTTGCCATCAAGAACACACATTGCAAACCTCTTCAAACTTTCTGATTTAGAGCAACAGGCAAACGAGATTATTCTCCTCATCAACAAGTCAGATGCAACACACCAGATCCAGCAGAAGCTTCTTGAAGAAGATGTCATCGAGCAAAGCGATGCTGCAACAATATCTGTTGATCTCGAGCGCCCTGTTGATGCACTTCATGCTCTCGATGTCAATCTTCGTCATGCGGCTGATTTCATGGAATTCATTGAACTCCATGGACGTCTCCTTCAAGATATTGGCTCTGAAGGTGTCGAACAGATCTGCGAGAATCCAGATGCTTCAATTGCAAACATTGCATCGCTGACAATCTCAATACTTCAATCACCAGTCACAACGAAAGTCTCAGAAGAGTTCTTGAACTCATGGATCAAATTAGTAGGCAAAGCTATGATATCAGATGCAACAGCAGATGATATCAATGAGTTTGCACACTTAGTGCCATTCATTGATTACTCGCAGATGCTTATGGAGTCAGTCCTCAAATGCAACAACATCGTTTCGATCACACAGCAGATTTCTAATAAATTAGGCAATGATGTTTATGGAAACTCACTTCATTCATCAGCTCTCTCAATGCAGGTCAAGTTCTTCGACATGTTAATGAGCTGCCGTACAGCAGAAATCAGCCAGGCTTTGTCAGGAGTCTTCACATTCGTAAAGAAGACAGCTTACGAATGGTATCCAGAAATTTCGAGACTTGGTCTCTCTCTTGTTTCCATGGCTGGTATTATTTCACATATCGATGGATTAACACAGGCATTGACTGCTGCTGGATGCGCTGGATTGGACCTCTTGTCTCTCATTAGAGCGAATATGGCCCTCGGAATTGTTTCATCAGCTTCCATCATTGATGAAATCACAGAATCGGAAAAGATCAAGAATTTTGCTGAACCCGAATTCACTTTCGAGTTTTTGTACAATTGCACGAATGAGTCTGTCGACAAGCTTCTCGCTGATGCATCTCTTCGCATTGTTTCTGGCAATGACATAGTTGACGCTGCTGTTTTGTATGATGCAACAACGAGATTCTTGTACACGATGGCAGGATATGCTTCATCTCCTACCCTCAAGAATGCCGATGAAGTCATCAAAGTCTTAAAAGATTTGTCACAGACAGCCACTGCCATTGATGATGGTCTTCGCACAGGAAAGCCCAATGCTATATTCTACTTCCAGTCTTGTGTTAGAAAAGTTGACTTTGGCAGACTGAAGTTATCATCGATTGTCGATAAAGACCTCGCTGCCTTTAAGTTGGCTCTTTCCGCTGCATCCGAGTCTGCACTTGTTGCATGCGTTGCCATCCTTTCAAGTCTCTCGTTTGACTCTCTTCCTTTCTCTGAGGAACCAATCATTCCTTACGAAGATGTCGCTGAAATTCCAAAGACTCTCAACCAGGTTTCAGCGTTCCTCAAGAGCCAGCCAAAGACATACGCAACGCAATCTCTCATTGATAAGCTCAATGTTATTCTTTCCAAGCACGGACAGAAACAGTCAAATGAAGAATTAGAATCAATTGTTTCTGAAACAGAAAATTTAGTCGGAGATCTTTCTAAGCTTGTCAAGCAATACAACGATCTCATCGGTGATGGTGTTAAGCTTCCAGCACCACGAGCAGATGGTTTCCAGCAGCTTGACAAGCTCCAAGTTGAAGCTTCCATCATGTTCATTGAAGCTGAGTTGATTCGCAGCGAAGTCAAAGCTCTCGAGAAAGATGTTGCAAGAATGAAGTTGATCCTTGAGAGATACAGCGGTTCAGGAGAAAGAGCACCACATGTCGAGGCGGTTAAGATAATCTTGAGAGAAGTCACACGTCCGAAGTTATCCCTTCCAGATGACTCCGTCGAGTTATCGCAGATGTTCGAGAAAGTTTCTGCAGAGAATGAGAGACTTCTCGATGAGCTCACACGCATCCAGAGAGGTGTGATGTCGCACGAAGACCAGCTTGACATGCTCTTGATAAAGAGTGACGAAATCAGGAACTTTCAGATCCACAGTCTCGGCAAAGAGGAGACTGATGCAATCAGGCGCCAGATCCAAGAGACGACATCAAGCATCCAGTACTTGAAGAGAAAGCACGAGAAAGGCGTCTTTGGAAACGAATACGCACAGCTCAAGAACTTCATCAGGCACTCTAGAGAACTCGTCTTCAATGAATCTAAGCCAAACGTCTCAGCACAGAGGAAATTCTTCGAGGTCACAATAGAGTCAGCAGAGAGAATGATGAAGCAGAGGAATGAGCTCCTCGCTAAGAGAAACGCTTTACTTGAGAAGCGCGGCAAGCAATAAAAATAAATGTAATTTTGGTTTTTTATAAACATACAAAAATATATTTATTCAGGATTAAGTAATTCATATAAAGCTGAAGCAAGAACAGAGTTTTCTTTGTGGTCACCAGAAATAACGCTGTTCAAATTACTCACGAAGTCTTCATCATCAGCAATAGTTTCGCGAAATTCTGGAACAACTTCGATGATCTTCCCAACAAGTTTAATATTGAGATTGATATATTCTGGATTTTCGGCTTCAAGTATCTTGTTAATCACGTTCATTAGGTCCACTCGCTGCACAACAAATGCGACGCCTTCATGACCAAATTTTATTATAATTGCCCAAATTAGTTCAAAATTCTTTATGAACTGATCATATTGGGAATCATCAGCAAATTTGAACTCGCTGACGAAGTATTCATCTTCGAGAGGGTTCAAATCATGACAAATAAGTGCAATTAGAAGATCTGCAAATACAATGCTGCAGTTAGGATATGAGGTTGATGTATTGATAAGAAATGAAACAACTTCGTAATTTTCAAGGTAATTAGTGCCATCAGTTTGGCTTTCACCATTATAATTTGCAATTGCATTAAGAAATAAAATCATTTCTCTCATTCCTGTCCTAAGTTCATCACTTGCGTATTTTTCAAGGAAAGCAGGAATAAAAGGTGAATGAACTATATATTGGAATAATATTTGATCATTATTGTTAATTGCGTGTGTAAACATTTCTACTGTGCGTGTGCACAGGCAGCTGATTCTAGTGTTATCGAGGAAAGGCTGTAAAAACTGAAAGAAAATGGAAAATCGCTGGTTTTGTGAAATAATATCCCAATGATATTCTAAGTAATCAAATATGTGAAACTTTATATCAGCATCTATAAACCTCTGCTTAAAAAGATTTATTAATGAATCCAAAAAATCAATATTAAGATATTTTTGAGCAATTTCAGGATTTAATTCCTCCATCAGTATTAGAGTATCAACGGCTATAGCCATAGGTAACTTCCTAATCAAAAATGGAAGAATATAATCAATTTGCGCGAATATGTATTGTTTTACAGAATTATCAACGTTAATTCGTAGGAAACTGTATATTGTTTGTATTATATGTGTAATGAGCTGTTGGTTCGCTTCATTTTGAAAGAGATATAAAATTTTATCGATAATTTCTTGAGGAATAACAAAAATTTTTTCATTGAAGAACTGCACGTACAGACCTAAATATGCAATGCCTAAACTGATCTCTTCAATATCATCGCAAGATATTTGATGAAATATTTGATCGAGAAATTCATCTTTTTCTTGGAATTTCGGCTGCACATAGCTTAGATTTGCCATTTTATCATATGGTTTTCTCGCAAAAACACTTGGTTTTATTGGCGCGACAGCTCTCATCGATAACCACCAAAAAATGAATTACATACATTCTTAAATTCAAGCAGTAAACATAGATTTTATACAGCACCAAATTATTCAAAAATATTTTTTTAATTATTTTAGTGAGAAATGAAACATATATAAAGAAACAGCTAAATATTAATATACTTTCTTCTTTTTATAATAAAGCAATTATTTTTTTTTATTTACTTTATAATCTAAAACCACTTCTTTAAGGTACAAGTTGAGGACTTAAAAGGACAATACCGATCTTAATCTGTGGATTGTCTTCAATAAACTTAATAGCGTGTCTAAGATGGTTGAATTTGATGAAAGCGACTGGCTTTGGCTTTTCTGAGTCTTTCTCTCTTGGAACATTAACCCTATCGAAGTAATCGCAGTCAAGGCTGTGGAGAAGATCCATAACTTCGTTACGATCGAATGGCTCTGGAAGACCATCAATCTTAACTGTGTATTTATCATCAGTTCTGCCAATTGCGGAGTACTGAATCTGTTCTTCGGTCTTATCTTTGCCTGTTTGAATGAGGCCCTTGTTAGAAAGCAAATCTTTAACGCGCTGATCCCATTTGTGTGTGCCAAACTCCTTCTCGACTAATTTTTCGACTGTCAAATCTTCGTCTTTGTTCATTGTGTTGGTTGGAATGAGGTGTAATTTAGTATGCGCTGGAAGTTTATCTGGTGTCACATCTTCAATGAAATCTGGGTTCTTTAAGTGCTCGATAATAGCCTTTGGGACGTTCGCGATGTAATTTTCACCCTCTTTGCCAACGACAAATGGCGCTAAAATATGCGGAGGCAACTCATCAGCCATCTTTTTTATCTAAAATTTTTTTTTGTGCGCTCGACCATACTCAAAAGATTTTTCCTTTTTTATTAGTTTTTTGGATTCAGTGTTGACTGTATAGTATATTTCACACAAGTTGGTGTTATGAATTTATGTCCTTCACTTTGAAAAAGGTAATTATCTTTATTCTTTTGGATATAGATAATATACACTAAATCATGATTAATGGCAACCAAAAAATGGATTTCTTTTTTTCAATATTTTGAATAATTTCGACTTTCTTATTGTTTAATTTCTTATATAAAAACATAATATATTTAACTACTATATTATTAATCTAAATTATCATTGCATAAAAACCAAAATTCAAAATGTTCAAATTTTATATAGCTTTCAAATCATTTCTAATCTTTTAGATATTGATTGCCTAGATCTTATTTGTGATATCCTTAGATTTTCGCATTTATTTTCAAGTCTTCATATATTGGACTAATAAGAATATAAATAAATCATATACAACATTAGTTAAGCATATTTTCAAAAGCATATGCTTTGTTTTCTGTTATTTATTTTGGAATATGATAATTTTTTCAAATCGCATTACGTCCTATAAATATATAATCTGTGTACTGTAGGCATATTATTCCTTAAATGATGGTGAATCAACAAGCAATTGATAAAGAGATGAGTGATGATTAATGACAAAAACATGATAAATAGATAGTATACTGTATAGAAGTCCTATCCATGCAATAATAAGAGATTGTGCACTTGAAAATTTACTGAAAAGTGACAATGTCTTCAGACGAAGAAGAACAAATTACAGAGGAAGAATTAACATCTTCTGATGAGGACGAACCAACAGACAGATCGTTTGGCGAGAACTACGCCGCTTTATTGAAGGAAGAAATTCCTGACGGCCAATGTCCAATTTTATTTTTATCTAAAATCCCAGCAAAAATCAAAGCTGAGCGCGAAAAACAACTTCAAGCAACAAGAGAAGCACAGAGGTACTCACAAGGACTTAAAGCAATGTTGGATCAATTCCACACAGGCTACGAAGCGTATAACGAGGAAGATGAATATAAACTTAGAAAGAAGGCCACAAAAGGTGTTATAGAATTATTCAAATCTGTGTCACAAGCGCAGAGCAAGAAACCTGTTGTCGATAATACGCCAGCTGATGATACTCCAAACGATGCTGATGAATATTTGAATATACTGAGTATGGCTGCCGCGAAGCCAACAAAATAGAGTAAATTTTATTATTAGATTATTTATTTTAATCGATATCCTTTATTTATAGCTATGTTATCTATACAATGGACCTTGCTTTAGTGATTGATAACAATTAATATAAATATTTTCAACAATTCAAAATTATCTTCAAATTTATTTGAATCAAATGATTTTTTTGAAATATCAAAGCCGCATAGTTTTGCCATGACATTTGTTGATAGTCTGGGGGTTCCATCTCTATTTCATCATTGTCAATGTTAAGAATGCTTATTTTTAAGTGTTGAACAAATTGTCTAATATAATTGTAAACTAGAGAACAACTAGCTATCTTTGCAAATCAATTTATTTTCATTGCCTAGCTATAAATCACAATCTCGCAAAAAAAATATATATTTTTTAACTTTAATAAGAACAAGTAATATAAATTTCATACTTCTATGGAAGCTGTGTTTCCTTTTTCAGGCACTGTTTTGATGATATATTTTATTTGCTTTATTTTTTTAAGAAAAAGCGACCAATAATTAGTATGGTATGCTTAGATGCTAAAATGTAATGGAATTATGAAAGCAAAGATATATATTTTCGTTGAGAAAGTTTCCTTGTTCGTTTGGTTTGAAATATGTCAAAATGTCAAATATCCGTCAGATTTCGATTTTTGACAAAAATGTTAAGTCTTCTTTTCGGCCTTATTTCGTGCAGCCAGTTCGTTCCCTTTGTTTCAGAGGAGACGATGATGCTGTTCACCATGAATCTGACTGAAATTGCCAAAGTTGTCGAAGAGGCGCCGAGAGTCGTTGTTTATCTCCATGAAAGAATGGATCCAGCAAGCGGTGCTTCTCGTGCAAAGCTTGCAGAGGCTATCAGACTATTCCCCGATCTCATTTTCATCCAGTTAAACTCAGATCAAGCTGAACCTTTGATCGAACAACTTAATGCTTCAGCACCACACTTATTGTTCTACAACAAGGGAGATCTTTGGTCACACTGCCAATTCCCGGCTTCTGAAACAGCTTTGTTATATCTTCTTAATTTGTTCGAAGAAGGCGAAAGAGCACCTGTTTCTTCAATGACAGGCTTCCTTAAGGCCCTGGGAACATCACACTACACACTTTTATATCCAAAAGATGAAAGAAATCAATCAACACACGCGCATAGATTTGCTTCAACAATCATCGGATTTATCGATTTACTGCCTTTCACACCAGACCTTGCTGCTCAGCTTGGACTCAACAACTCTCAGATGTACCTTTTCAGGCTCGAAGATGTTTCTTTGATCCCAGTTAGTGATAATATTTCTGAGATTGTTGCTGCAACAGTTCCAGACTATTGCAGAATTTCTCCAGAAATGATGACAAGCGATTTGAGTTTGCTAGTTGGTGTTGTTATTAACAGAGTCACACCACCTGTCGTCACTTACCTCGAGAAGGTCGCAGAAGCAAAGAAGGAAGGTGTTAAAGTTGGATTCTTTGACAGAGCGCTTCATGATATAGTTAATTCATCTGTCAGCAACTCGTTAGGCGAACTTCCTTCCGTTGTTACTATGCAGAGTTTAATCAGGCAGTACTTTGAGCTTCCTTCTGAAATCAACGCTCAAATGATCAACGAAGAGCCAGAGAAGGCTGCAGAATTAACAATCAAATTCCTTGATAATCTTCCAAGTCCAAAGCATCCATCAGAGCCAGTTCCAACAGAGCAAACAGGCATCATCAAGAAATTAGTCGGCTTCACACATGATGAATTTGTTGACCAGGAAGACAAAGACGTCCTTGTTCTCTATATTTCTCCAGATACAATTCAGACTAAGCTTTACTGCACAATCGTTGAAGAGGCAGCAGCGACAATTAAGAACAATGGATTAGGCGATCTCATTGAGTTTGGCGTTATCAACACAACACGTAACTACGCCAAAAAATATCCATTCATGGCTGCTGCCCCTCACATTCACTTCTATCCAGCTCACAACAAGTCTGCTAGCATGGCTTATTACTCACAGCCAACAATGGAGGATGTCTTGAGATTCATTAAGCGCTATGGTGGTGAGAAATACAATAAGATTGAAGTCAAGGAAGCGACAAAGAACGAAATTACTTTAGAAATTGTTCAAATCTATGCTTTAGTCAGAAGCCTCGATGATGATTCTCAAGCTAAGGCATTTGCAAGACTTGAAGAGCTTCTTCCAACATTAGGATCCAATCTTCATGACATGAACAATATGGTATTTGGTGAAGGCTGGAACGAGACAAAGCCAGAGCAACAAGAATAAAAATTCGTTTTTATTCTACAAAAATTAGCAATTTTTAACAGTGTTAACTTAAATTAGTAACACAGATGTTCTATAGCTCTTATAATGCATATGGTATAATTTGTAGTTCAAATTATATTTTGAATCTTATTCATTGTGATGAAAAATAAGAATCAAGAGCAATAGATACGATTTCTATTTTTGGGCATAATAATTTAAGAAATAGAATGTATTATTTAGAATCCTATTTAGTGAGAAATCAAAAACAACAAAATTTCATATTAAAAAAAATTGAAAAAGTACTGCACCGCCCGGGAATCGAACCCGGACCCCCACCTTGGCAAGGTGAAATTCTACCATTAGACCAGCGGTGCTACACATTATTTAAAAAAAATATTATTTAACATTAAAATATCAATCATAACTGGAATGATTTGATGAAAAATATTCATCCCTTCGTCATTGTCCCCAAAATCTTATGGCTATAGCGTCTGTAGGTCCTATCGACCATTCTCCACTTTTCCAATCATGAATTTAATTTTTTTGTATCTATATCAACTTCAATTTTCAACTATCGTTCCTTCACGTTGTCTGCACTCAATTTCTCCATTGATACCCACTGTCAATAGACTCTTAATTGGATCCATTTCTCAACTTCAATGAACTTTTTGGAAAAATCGAATTTTATCTTACAAATAGCTTTTTATTCTACTACCGAGCCATAAAATCAAATAAAATCAACAAAACCGATTATTTTTTTTTTTCACACAAAAACAAACCGCATAAATAACATTTACTCAGTATAGAGCGACTAAAGATACAACAAAATGATCAATCAAGAAATGAATAGTTTACAAAATAGTCAGAAACTCACTTTTTGGTCGGCCACAGCAATGTCTGCCCCGAACACCTCGATTTTCGTCAACAACATCTCCTTCTCTGCTTCCACACAGGCCCTTGGTGATGCCTTCGCCCAAATTGCTCCAGTCAAGAGCGCTCGCATCATCACAACACGCTTCCGCGGAAAAGTTATTTCCCGTGGATTCGGCTTTGTCGAGTTCGAGACAAAGGAGGGACTCCAGAAGGCTCTCGCTGCCCCACCAGTCACAATCTCAGGCCGCACAGTCAAGGTAACAGAAGCCCGCCCACAGGTTCGCAAACCACGCGATACAGCTTACGCCGCATTCCTTCCAAAGGATGTTACAGAGGATGCTCTCAAGGATAAGTTCGCTGCTTACAAGCCAATCAACTGCAAGGTCATCAAACCACGCAATGAGAACCACAGCCCATACGCTTTCATCCAGTTTGAAACCGAGGAGCTCCAGATCAATGCTGTCAAGGAGAATGGTAAATTCTCCCTCGATGGCACTGCTCAGTCCACACTCAGGCATTCCTTCAGGCCATTCAACTCTCCAAACCCACGCCCACCAATGCGCCGCCACCGCTTCAACCGCGCTCCAACAGCTCAGTAAATAGAATAATTTACTAGTTTGTAACTAAGTTTAATCTTTCATATTTTATTAATTATCTATCAATCATCAATTTTCCATAACAATACATAACATTCATCTTATGCCTTTTGCCCTTTTATGATTTTTTTTGTTGATATCAGATTTTATATTTTTTTGCTCTCTATTAGATGTTGAGCTTATATATAGCTTATAAAAACTTCGGAAGGTTGGAAATCGAATATTTAAAAGATGACGATATAACAGAAATTCGAAATTTCGAAATATCCAAAAATAATAGTATAAATTTACTTTCCTTCAAGCTCCTTCATTGCAGCCATCATAGCTGTTAATGCAATATCATAAGCTCCTTCTCTGAATGCTTCTTGTGCGATCTTTGTTAATTTGAGGTGCTTTGGATCATCCGTTGGCATAGATGGTGCAGCAGGCTCTGGCTGGTAGTAAGTATTCGATGCAGCTGGTGGCTGATATGGATTGGAAGCAGCTGGTGTAGAACCTGGAATTTCCAAAGAAGGATCATCTGGCATGTCACCCATTGCATCCTGAGTCGTTGCTTGTTCTAATATTTGTTGACATCTATTTAATCTAGTTTGTGTAGAATTTTTCATTGATCCGTAAACAGATGTGGCGGCAAATGCTATGTATGCTAATTTAATGAGATCAATGCGATTCTGTGAAATATCTGCAGCAACCATAATTTTACTTCCAAAAGAATCGAGTGTTTCAGCATCAGCGCATGGTTTTCCGGCAATAAGACCCTTGAGAATATTTCTAGCTGCGAGGCCGGCTGGATCTTGAACTTCGATAGAAATCATGAAATTATCAATCAAACAAATTCCGTAATTAGCAAAAGCGACAGATATTGTCGGAAGGTCCCTCTGCATCATCTCTGCGAACTGAAGGACAATCTCAAGTCCTGGAACTGTCTGCGCGTAGTCGATAGAAACGTTGAAATAAGTCATCTAAAAAATAAAAGTGTCAAATCACCGAATGAAAAGTGACATTTTGTTGGCATTATTTAATTTTCGTCAATCGGGTCATCAACCAAATGAAAGCTCTGTGTCAGACTATTATATAAAGAAAATGGTTTCAGCCCGTTTTATCATTGGAAAAGTTAATCGAAAGAGTCCATAATGTCTGATTGGAATTGGACTTCTGTGTGTATGATATAGACGATATTGCGGTAGAATCGATGAGATTTTGCAGTTTGATTGAGATATTTTGTTGAATTTCTTTCTCTGTTGTTTTATTTTGTGGTTTCTGTTGTGGCATAGGCTGTACTTGTTGTATGGCTGGTTCCGGTGCTTTTGGCTTGAAATTTGACCTTTTTTTATTGTTTGAGAGCTTCTTTGGCGCGTAATCTTCGAATCTGAATGTTGCTGAATGTAAATCTTCCAATATTTCGGACTGATTCGATGGCTCTAATTGGCTGACAAGAATTCTTCCTCTTTCTTGTACTTGAAACATCTGTTGATAGTATTCATTGTCGATAGCATAAACGCGCTGTGTTGAGATTAATGATTCGATGTTTTTGCTGTTATAATATTTGACCGACCACAAATTCGAAGAATTATCAACGATTTTCCCCTTGAATATGTCGTAACCGTTGACATCTAAGACAAAAACATCCATGCCGACTCCAATTCCTGAGTCACAAACTTGAACAGGATCTGATGAAATCATAAAACGGATTTTAAAAATGAATTTTGTAGCTTTTGAAATATTTCTTTTGGTTGAACATGGATCCAAATTAGATAACAAAATATGATACATATCCAATATCGATTCACAATTAACAACATTTAGCATTTTAACATATATAATATATCTCAACAAATCTTTGTCGTTATATTATATTAATATTTTTAAATAAAACTGTATTATATTTTGAGATTTAATAATTATCAATTTCTAGCTTAAATATCTATAGAAATTTTATATTTATGAACATAGGCACGCGTTCGAATGTTTAAATAGGATGTTTATGCTTAATAAATTTTTGAAATTAATATTTTCAGAAAGATTTTGTGATTTGATAACTGACATCAATAAAGAGTTTATTGCTTTGTGCGTGCAGCTTCTGCAGCGGCCTCTTTCAAAGAATTGACCAAAGAGGTCATTTCTTCTTCGTTGCATGTAAAATCAAGGTGTGATCCACCCTCAATATCTAAATGGACAAAGAACAATGGCTTCAAAATAGATCCTGTTTCGCTATTAGAAACAGCATAATCTAAACGCCAGCTGCATCCGACAATCTTTGGATAACCAGCTGATATTGTTGCGAGCTTAGCACGAATTAAATCAACTTTCGCTGTATATTGATTGGCGATGAATTCAACGATTGAATCTTTAAGTCCAGAATCGCGGAGGACTGGTTTCATTGTTTCTGCGAAAGACCCCTGACGAGCGAATAATGTGAATAAGGCTGCGAGACCGATCTGAGCATTAGCTTCGTTTCCTTGAAGATCATTTGCTGTTTCTGGTTCTAATAATGTTTTGATTGTTAATTCTGTAATTGCTTTGATGCGATTTTCATCTAAACCTGCCAATTGCTTCAATGCAGCAATATTAGAGCTGGAAAGAGATGTCATTTAAAATATTATTAAAAGTGACATTTTTCGAAAAGTGCCAAAATTAAAATTCTCTAATTTCATAATCTATAATCGCTACTCCACATAGAAACACATTCCATCGATTTTTAAAAGCAAAAAAAAAAAAAAAAAAAAAACAAATATTTTTTATTTCATTTTTGGATTTTATAAATCTAGTCTTCTGGCAAGAATTGTGATGAAAACTCGAGGAAGTGGATTGATTCAGGTAATGATGAAAGCTCTTCACTTTCGGATATAATATCTCTGGTTGCTATTATAAAATTAACAAATTGTGGTTCAGTGTTCCCTTGCACTATATGTCTGTGAAGAATTTGCTCAATGATATTAATGAAATAAACAAAATAATTTTTGAATTCTAAATATCTTTGGCAAATTTCACATATAATCTGTTCATGTTCTATGTATTGATTAACATCAATATAATGCATCAAGGCAAGTGTAATGCGCACTGATGCATCAAATGGCAATTGTTGAATTTGATTTAAAATATCAAAAACTTGATCTTGACTAATCAAAGTTTTCCAATTCTCACAGTTTTGTATAAGCAAATGACTGACTGATAATGCTGCCTCAGAACTTTCACAGTCACATATAAATTGAAAAGTTTCATCCAAAACATTTGGAGGAGGATTGATATATGCTGCAATCTCAAATGCATATTGTGCAAGCTTCTGGTTGAATGGCTGTATACATGTTGGTATGATATCGATCAGTCTTTGATCGATATCAAAATTGAATTTTTCTAATAGTTTGATGATACACTTGATAATCTTGTATTTAGCAAGTTCATCGTATGCATCAATGTGATTCAATAATATTTGATACAAATTATGTGCAAATTCAGGATCTGAGTGTGCTATGCATGTTTGAATTAAGCGAACAGTTGGTATCCTTGGCATTAATCTATCTAATAATGAAAAGAACTCTTCTTTCTTAAATGAAAGCAATATTTCAGGTGATATTATCATTTTTTGAATGATTTCAATGATATTCAAAAGTATATCCTCATCAGCATCTTTTATTGTAGTTAGGTGGAAAATTAAACTCATGAATCGTTCATCAGAACGCAATCTCTCAATTAATGCTTCATCGAAATCAATTAAATGAAAGCTTGAAATGATTTTTGCCAATACTTCAACGGGTATATCAAGCTGGAGTATAGAAAGGAACATGCCAAGAGGGAAATTATTTTGATAAGAATTATATTGATTACAAATTGCGAAATATCTGCATACATTTGTTAAAGTATCGATTATTTGCTGTTTCTCGCTTTCTATTTGGTTATTTCTAATGATCTGATTGATATACATCAAATTCATGTTAAATTTCTCTGTTTCTTGCAATAAAACTTCATCTGGGAGACTAAGTTTGTCACCAGAATCGGTTTTTATTCTCTGTTTTGCTATTGATTCTTCTTTGTACAACAATTGTTTTCCAACTTAATGTAAAGTGAAGTTGAGACCGCTTTCAAAAGTTGATTCTTCAGTAGCACATTAAGGAACTATATGTCTGATATGCTGATTAACAGATATTATTTTAAAGAACATAAAATATTCAAAAAATAAAGTATTTCATGGATATATTTAGTAACAAGACGTTGAAATGTATATGTGAATAGACTAATAGAGCTCAAACAAGAAATATATAATTATGGAAAAAATACCGGTTCTTAGTTTGCATGCAAAGTATCTAAGGTATAACTGCCTTACTGCTAATTAGCAAAGATACAAGTCTATAAAAGCTGACCAAATAATGTCAAAAAAATGGATCGAGATTTTGTTGATATAAATCACAAATTCTATTAAATATGATTATTGCGGAACAACTCATAAAGGATACACGCGTTAAAGAGACATTTTCATCGAAAAAATAAAAATATGGCGACGATTAATAACTCTCAAACGTTGGGAAGGGCCAAGAACCCTTCATCTGTTCCTCTAAATTGTCGATGATGTTATTATCTTGTGTTATAGTCGATCGGCTCACATAATTTCGATATAACGATTCCGCTTGTGCTTTATCTTGGAACACGATAGTGAAATTTTTGGATGGTGTTTTAACGGTGTACGTGAACCCATCGTCTTTCAATATAAAAATTGATTTATTAATCAATATTTCGTGTTTCGACCACAAAGACTTCATCGATTCATACAAAAGTATTCTCTGTATCCCGTGGTTGCTTGCGACTGTCATAAAAAAGCTGCCCCTGTCTTTTCCTACAGAGACCGAGACAGGTATTTTTTCCATCAAAATCTCCGATATTTATCACTTTTCGGATTAAAATGGGGAAATTTTGAGATTTTACAGATTTTATGTGATTTTTGGTCGTGAAAATGTCTTCACTTTAATACTGTTTAGGAGAGTGTTAGTGTACAGTGTTATGATTTATTAATGCTGCACAAAAAGATAACGGCATAATTATTTTAAACAGAGCTTTATGTTGATGGTCTATTCCAAGTTAAGCGAGAAAAGTTCACTTCTGATTTACAAATATATTGGAAAATTTGTTCAGGACCTAATGCTAAGCATGTGACATTTTATCAGCAAAATCTTTTCCGACATTAAAGAAAAAATATTGAAATTTCATCATAATGATTGCCAATTAAATTTGTGCTCTATGATGATGCTATCTACTGTCTTTTACATCGATTATGATATTTAATATTATATTTTGCTTTTTAATCATCGTAAAAGCAGAGTTATAGATTGTATTCATATTTGCTGGCACTTTGTTTAGTATTTCCTTTGATTTATACTTTATATTTGTAAATAATTGATATTGAATTCTTTGAATATCATGGTTTTATGAGAATTTATAGAGCTGCTCGGGAGTGCTTTAATTTCTTAATAAGATTCATCATGTAAAAACTGGATAGCCCAATAACTAAGCTGCCAAGCTTTGGAGATTATTATACACAGTTTCACAATACTTTAGCCACAGGTCTAAAGCAGGGGGTGTCAGGAATCTTGATTAAAGTTTGGTTGTTCGAAACAGCGCTGGTGCGTTTTTTCCTTTTTTGAGTCACCTTTTTGTAAACAAGATTTTTAGTGTCACCATTGAATAAAAATGGTGAATATTGAATTGTGGTGTAGTGGTTTAGTTAATGCTAAAGGTTGTATATTCCATTGGTTCGACTCGTGGAAAGCCTTTGGTTGTTCGAAACAGCGCTAGTGTGTTTTTTCCTTTTTTGCGTCACCTTTCTGTAAAGAAGATTTTTAGTGTCACCATTGAATAAAAATTGTGAATGTTGATTTGCGGTGTAGTGGTTTAGTTAATGCTAAAGGTTATATGTGCCATTGGTTTGACACCTGCAAGTCATTTTTATTATTTTCTTTTTCTCTTTGTTGAAAAAAAATATTTTAAATTCCATGAAATGCATTATATATAAGATATAAATGGTATAGTGATGCCAAAAAATACCATTTCCTGCTCATCCGGCAGGAAAATTTTATATTGAAATTTATTATTAGTTCATTTATCATGCTTTTAATTGAATATCATTTCTCCATAGTTACTGGATACTATTTATATTATTAGTTAGAATGACTCAAATATGCTGAAAAATTTCTCTGATGGAAACAAAGGGAAAATTTTTCCTTCTGCGGTGTAGTCCCGCGACCTTCATAACTTTTTATCTGATCAATATTTTTTCGATTTGAAAGTACTTTCATGTACATATTGATAGTTATCTATCCAGTGGTATAAGTGGCACAGTCTATATATCTATCA